>CAWUPM010000438.1:0-30282 GCA_963924295.1 Dioctria rufipes
TTGCGGAGTAGGTTAGTTGTTGCTGAAACCATAATATTTGTTCCAGCTGGATGTATTTAAAAATTTTCAATAGAAAACTACCATAATATTTTCTTTTCCTCTTTTACGGAATTCTGATTTAATCAAAAAATATTGTTGCTAATTATTGGACTCTATGAAAGTTTTCGAACAGAAATTAGTTAAACCAAGTAATCAGACGAAAAAATTCAACAACAGGCAAAAGAATTCAAAAATGAATGTGAGATAAAACATTTGAATTAATTCCATAATGAATAGAAATATTTTCTTTAGTAGTATTTTATTTTTGTACGTTACTGTTAGTTGTCAATTTCTCAAAATATTTAAACTAAACTGAAAAATTTAAATTTTCAATGAGTCAACTAAAATTAAAAAACTCAAAATCATCATCAAATTTACATTTGCAGTGCTTCGATTACTTGACAACCATTTTTCCAAGAAGTTTCAGTATAAATTGTGCATAACTTTCCTTTAATTTTATACATAATATTTCGCTACAATTTTCGCAAATAAAAATTCCACCATAAATACGCCAACTCTTATAATATTCTCACTTCCTTTCCTTGTAAAAATAATTTGCAACTTTATCTTGCGGTACGTTATACATTTTCATATAAATTTCCGTTTCATGCAGATGCCAGAAGTTCCCTTCAGCAGTTTCTTGGGCTAGATAGAGTTCTAAGAGGATATGCCGCATACATAATGAGGTTACATCACTGCATCATGAAATTTAATTAAATTATGATCATGCTTCAAAGAGTTTGTAATGAAAATTTTATATAAATATGCAAGGATACGTATGTACCCATATGTGCATCCTTATATGGTGACAATTAGCACTATAATTGGCTTTTTAGCCCTGCGGCTATTATATGAGGCAGAATTTGCTTTTTGCATTGAAACTTCTTCATTCAAGGCAACAGAAAATAATTCTTTAGAAAATATGTTACAAAAGTACAAAAGTTGAAATGAAGTTTATTATTAGTTTTAGTTTTGTTGTAGTAAGAAAAAATGTATGAACATCTAATTATAAGGCTGTGGAAAGTTTTGTACGGCGTTTATACGGGGAATGGTATTTGAAAACAGGGTGCAAAAGAGATAGTTTAATTAGTTATACGAGATTCGCCGATTTTTGGCCTACTGAGTTGTATTAAAAAAATCATAACTATGGTTCTATGTATCACTATCACATCATAAAAAATAAAAATTCAGATTATTAAACGACCCACGAGAAATGTAAATGTTAGATGCTCATGGGACTATGGGGAAGGCGCTCAGGTTCAGAAGTCGATAATGCTTATGACAAGCATCAAGTATCAATAACTGGATATTCGGAATACCCCGTTTAATCGTGATTTGTGTCATCGACTTCTCTCAATATAGCCAAAAAATTAGTGAGTATACAGTGGGTGCAGGGTATACAGTAGATACACTCTTACTTCGCGCAGCACAAATTCGTTGTTAGTAATAATATAATAATAAATGTTAAATTAAGGAAAAATAAGTCTGTGCTTTTCCCGGGAAAGTGAAGAACAAGAAGAATAATAAAATAAAAATTCGCTTCAGATATTGATTTTTACAATTATTTTTTATCGCTTAGCTTGCACTATTTGTCAGATCTATTTCCAACTTAATTAGGCTTAAAAATCTGTCAACTAAATTTAAATATCAAAATACGGGTTGTCACACCAATATGCTTTTTATGTCTGTCAAGGGAACTATAATACATAGCTATTTGGAATACCCCAGCATGAATACTTTGCTATTGATACACCACGTCTACCATAAGCATAAAATTCCTATGAAACCGGTCATAATTATTCTTACGGTCAGATGAATCATTCTGGAACATAATATGAAAACCAACACAACTAACACAAAATGGCAACTATATTTATGTGCAGTGTATTCATCTTGGATACGAATCTAGCATTCAATTTGTTTACATCTAGTGGAGCGGAGGAAATTACCCTCGCCCCGGTTTATAAACAGATTAAATTATTAATTCCACGACGTACTCCAAGCAAAGCTAATTCCAGATTCAATTGAGAAGAAAAAAAGAATGTTTTTGCCAACAAAAAAGTGCGTAAAATAATCCCAAGTACTCGATTGTGAGTCGATTTTGTTGTTGTAATTGATGCTTATTTTAAATTACCTCCCAATAATTCTGTTGGGAGTTCAGGGGGAATGCCAGCAAGTGTGCTTCGCTCCATATTTCGAAATTGCTGACTCGTTCATCTTGATTTGATGAAAATTAAATATTTGCAAGAAATTTTAAGTGCTAAAAAATGAAAATGCCGGATAAGGGAGAGAATATTTTAATGACTTCATTCTGACGGAGATTTTATGCTTACAATATTCTTTTTTTAAGTAAGAATTGATGATTTGGTTTTCTGGGGGGCGGCAAATGGATTTTTTTGTTTTGTTTTGTTACATGATAAATATTTCCTGGAAAAAAATACGTTTCAAGTACAAAAGGCAGAGTATATTTTTGTTGATAATGCTTAAACTGAAGTTCGATTGCTTTTAATATAAAGTAAAGAATAGGGTGCCCCTTGTATGTTAAATCCTGGGATAAGTTAATATAAATGTTGTTATTCTATGATCCTCTTCCACGTATCCTATTAGATATAATTCTAAATCCGAAAGTTTTTCGAAAGAGATTATATGTATCTTGCCTGTCTAGAGCTATCTGATAATAGAATTACCGTTTGGTTAGATTTTGCCTTTGTTGACGAATATTTGCTTTCATAAGATTTAAAATGTTATTTTCTTCCAAAAGGGTAATTCTATACTGAAAAAACAGTTTGTTTGTTTTAAATAAAATTTATTTGTATGGAATAAATTATATATTTAAATACGGCGAAATAAATATCGTATTTCTTTCAAAGAAAGGATTTATTTGAATGATTTATTTCCAGCAAATAGGCGTTTGTTTCTTATGATTTATGATGTTTGTTTAGGATATTTGTAATTAGTTTGTTGGAAATAATTGACTTGTTTGATAGACACAAATTTTATTTCGCACAAATCGACTGTGGAATGTAAAATTATTGATACAAGGTATTCTCAATAAATTTTGACACATTGCAGCTGACGAAAATTAGTCAAATCAATGTATATATAAGACAGAGAGAGCAGAGCGAGTGTTGTAAGCTTTGTACCGTACTTTTCTGTACATTATACGTCACTTCGTCTACTAATCATGGGACGTGGGTTCATAGAGAGAATACTTGTATTCTCTGTACCGTGACTTCAAGCTATCTGTCAAACTTAAACAACATCAATTTATTTTTTCCTGCATTCGCTGCATATCATCTGTAATAGTTATTCGAGAATCGAAACCTGTTAGAGAACAGAAGAGTCCAATTACGAGACAATATTTATTGATAAAAAAAAATCCGTTTACCCGAATTGCCGTTCACTTTGAAACGTGACGATCGTGAAGCTCATTGTGCCATCCCCACCCGAGTATTCTTGATGCATTTTGTAAACCGGTTTTTTAAGAAAGAGGTAAAAGAAGCAATGCATCAAAAATCAAACATATTTCACATCGTGTGCCTTACTAATACAACTATTGTGGACTGTTTGTTACTTAGACTTAGGTCAAAAATAACCTAATAGGAAAATAGGACACAGCCGCACAAAATTGGAAATTTTTTAGAAACAAGCCAATAATATACTTTCATCTTTTACACGAATGGGGGAAAAGAACTTGGTTATGCATTATTGTAGTGTGATTGAGACAACGAGTTAAAAACAAAAATCGAGAGAACGTAGGATTACCCGAACGACAAAACCTTCTTGAGCATCTCCAAAATCCTTTCACACTATTCATAATAAAAAACTTTTTCTAAAAAAAATGATAAATTTCGATTTCGCCAAGATGCTGAAAGGAGATGTAAAATTTCTTTCAAAGAAAAATCTCAGTTTTCCCGAAAATATCAGAGAATCCAACATGCGTTTCTCCTACTAAATCTGTTCAGAGCAAAACGAATGTAAACAGAAGCAAGTGCGTTCAAATATCGTAGGATTACAGGAACAACTTTGGAACCAACTCTCAATATTTCAAAAAAACCTAAAAAACCTGTTTCCATAGAGTTTAATGAAAGTAAAAAAAGTAAACTCTGCCCCTTCTAATTTTGTTGTTAGGTTGGCTTTGCTTAGGTTAGAGATTTGTCATGCAAAGCACTCACACATTCATAGTCTCTCATTTTTATATGAATCAGAAGGCTGCAGCAAGATTACCCGTGTGGAGGCGACGACACTTTGCTGCATACTTCATTAAGCATATATTATGTGGGATGGCAGATATCCCTTTTTATACCCTAGATGCAATCATAGGGGTATACTAAGTTTGTCATTCCGTTTGTAACACCTCGAAATAATGATGGTAGAGCAAAATGAATTGGACACCCATTTATAATATTAAAAGTCCGTCCGTCCGTCCGTCCGCCCGTCCGTCCGTCCGTCCGTCTGTCCGTCTGTGCGCACGATAACTCGAGAACGCGTATACTTAAAGAGCTGAAATTTTGTACACGGACTTTAAAAAAAAAAGTAAAATTAAGTTCGAAAATGAGACAAATCGGGCAACTGCTTCGTGGGGTTGCCATATAAAAATTTCGTTTTCCGCTATATATTTGGACACTGCCTGAGAACGCATCGACGTAGAGAGCTATATTAGCAAATAAAATGTCAAAAATGGACTAAATCGGGCAACTCCTTCTTGGTGTTGCCATATAAAAATTTCGGTTTTTTACGTATACTTTGAAAACGATCAGTCCAAGACATTTTTATTGTACTAAAAACTTCTGCAGAATACGAAATCCTATAAAATTGGTTATTACCATTTTTTCTGTGCGACTGTTCTAGAAATATATGCGAAAAACAACTTCAAAATCAATACTTGAATAGATCGGTGACTATACGAAATTTAATACGGGCATTCATCTAGGGTATCATAAGAATTGGTCTTAGACCAATTCTAGCTTTTTTACTTGTTTAATATACACTAGCACTTTAATTACACGATGACCTTAGAAATGAGGTAGAAAAAATTTGCAGTATGAGACCCTGTAAGTATATTCGTATTTGTTATATGGTTAAACTATCAGTTATTTTGTGTTTTTATCCTTATGACACTTTATTAGACATAGATTTTTTATTTAAGTAATTTAGATAATCAAACCCAATTATTTCCTTCAAAAGTTTCACAAATACTAAATTGAACAAAATTATTGAATTTCTCTTAAAGTTTAATTTAAATTAAGTAACTAAACACCTTCCGAAAACAAATGCGTGTACCAAGACCTAATTATTTGAAATTGGAACTAGCGGACACCAGAAAACATATGTTCATAATCGAATGACAAATAATTGTATGAAATTCAAATAATGACCAACACAAATAATTATTTGGGAAGGATTCACCAAATAACAATTAATTATTTGATTATCAAATAACGTACGATCGAGTAACAAATAATTATTTGAAACTCAAGTAATTTGCGCCAAATAAAAAATAATTACTGGCGAATAATTCAACAAATAACGAATAATATTTGAAATCAAATAAATTTTTATTCGATTTTTTATTTTATTCGGTTTTTTATCTTTTATTTTTATTCGAATAAAAAATGGCTATCTCTGCTTTAAATGACTACCTCTCAACTGGTGTCTTTGAAAACTCAATTTTTAATTCAATTAGTTCATTCCATGTAAAGGAAAACTATTCCATAGATTTAATGTATGCCGTATTGGAGGGAGTTATTATATATGTTTTTTTAACAAATTTCAAATATGGTGAAATAGATATTCGCAACAAATGTGAACCCATAAAAAAATACCATATAAAAATGAAAGAAATTTCACTTTTCTGCATATAAGGCATTATAATATTCTTAAATTATTTTTCCTTGTTTGTTCGGTACTACATTGGAAAAGAAGATAAAGTCTTTCATTACGTTCACCTGCTAGAGAATTTAGTGCATATGTTCTTATCACATTCATTTTTGTCTTGAGGATATTGAGATTTTAGGAAAAATTATCTCACAATACCATTCTCTATTAATTTCCTTATTTTGACAGGATTTGAAGCCAAAACATCATATACCTACTCATTACTGTTCAGTAATTTCGTAGTCAGGACCTCCTAAATCTTTTTGGGGTATGCGATTTGAATGGAAACATAAGGAAATGAAAAATTATACGCATGTCTGTTCTCCCCGCAGAAACGTTTCATTTTCACTTGCAAAGAAATATTAAAATCGAAGCTCCATTTGAAGGATATCATATTTTATAATAAGACTGAATGCCTCGATATTGCAATGAAGGAATATTATGGTGCAACTATCCTTCCTCCTGAAATATTAAATAAGTTAATATACCAGTGCTCAAATATAAATCTCAGGGGTATTGATTAAAAATTTCTATATATTGATTTCCGAAGGGCTTTTCAAAATAGTGGACATTTTTCAATTATTTCCGAAGAGGAGGATAAAAAAACATTTTGGGTGCTACGTAAAATACAGACGTTACATATTGATAAACATTTTAATTGTTTTTTAACGCGCAAAACCTCGTACTGTACAAGCAATTTAATTTGCACACCTTACCAGATGGGTGAAAGTGTTTTTCAAAAAAATAATATGAATTCATATTGTCATAGATAGTAAGACTTATAAAATGTGTTAAATATCGTAATATAGAGAGTAGGTATGCCGTGAGTGGTGTTATACGGGATGACCATAGATAGTTACTTTCGAGAGGTCTAAGAAATCGTATTTGGGTATTTATCGATTTATGATCTCACATACAATTTTTTGTGCCTATCGACATGACCTCTTTATGGTTCTCCGGTATAACATAAGTTGCGGGACACCCTGTATATCAAAATAAGAATTATTATGAGAATAAAAATTTAATTTTAAATTACATATTTTTTATACATATAAGGATATACATTTATAAAATGTTTATATGTCTGTCTTTGATATAAAATAAAAACTGTGAATATACAAATACAATATGTTCATGTAAAATATAAATATAAATATGTGAAATTATTAAAAACAATTAAACACGAAATTTGCGAGTACTTACTTAATTATTTCTTCATTGAATGTAAACAGCTTTTCTTAGGGCTAAATAATTTTCTTTTAACTGAAGAAATCTTCATGAAGATCATACTAGCTTTAGATAAGGTAGAATGCCGTCAAAAATTTCAGCAACGTCACTGGAGTAAGCTCATCTTAATACTAGAAATATTTTCTAATAGCAAAAACAAATGAGAAATTCATTCTTAATACAAACGATTTTTTCTTGAAAAAACAAGAAGACTGTCCTTGAATTGTAAAAATATTTTCTTTTCGTCTAGAAAGTATTTCTTAATTTATTCCAAAATTTCTCAAAAGCAAGAAAGTCGTTTTTGATTGGAAAAAACAAATTGTGAATTGGATTTTCTTAAAATTATTGGATTGAATCGATCCCAAATTCACGTGGACTAGAATCGTTCCTTATTCACTTAATATAATGTTCTATTCACTGGAATTCTAGAAAAAATTTCTTTCCGTGTAAAGTATACATATACAGAATTATTCCTAATTCATCCTTTTTATCGCCCTTACAAATTAAAGAGACGATTTACCCAATAAGCGTGCCAAAAAAATTCATAATATTTCCATTTCGTAACGAATATACCTCCAGTGAAAGCCCATTGGCTACCACTGTTCGAAATCCTAATATACCCAAACACTTTTGTCTTGATCGTTTTGAAATACAAATTGTACGGCTATCAACCCTTCCATGAAGGCATACTCTGCTTTTAAAATCCTTTTTATACCCTAGATGAAATTTAAAGTGTATACTAAGTTTGTCATTCCGTTTGTAACACCTAAAAGTAATGATGGTAGAGCAAACGAGAATGGAACAAATCGAGTAACTCCTTCGTAGGGTTGTCATACAAAAATTGCGTTTTTCTCCACACATTTGGACACTATTTGAGAGCGTGTCAACATGGAGAGCTGAAATTTTTTGTACATAGGGTTTTTGTAAAAATAGTAAATATAATTTCAAAAATTGACTAAATCGGGAAACTCGTTGTTGGTGTTGCAATATAAAAATTTAGGATTTTTACGTATACTATGAAAACGTTATATATGGTTTTAATGTACTGAAAATTTCTTTAAAATATGAAATCATATAAAATTAGTTATAATCATTTTTTCTTTTCGACGAGCCATTTTAGAAATATGTGTGAAAAAAGCCTTCAACATTCAAATTTGCACAAAGAGGTACCATACGAAATTACATACGGGCAGTCATCTAGGCTAAGGTTTCATAAGAACTGGTGTTAAACCAATTCTAGCTTTTTTACTTGTTTGTATTTAGATGAGTTATCGGGTGCTGGTAATATTTCAGTGTATTAATTACAATATCCATCAACAAATTTCTGATAATTTCTGCAATTCAAATGCAGAAATTAATACGCTTATCTTAGAGTGGTAGAACGCTACACAAAAAAAAAACATACTTCTATCAAGATCTAAGCAGAAATTTTTACAGCATCTAGAAATTACCATTAATTAGTTCGTTCGCCAATTAACAGCATTAAGGGGTTGTTATACCTTCCAAACGCTCTAACAACAAGGCTTTTTTAATTAGTTTTTTTAATGATATTTGAGATTAATGTCATATAAATAAAATAACATTTGATTAAGCAACTTTTGAAGAAAAGACACAAAATTTTTATTGACATTTTTTTTACAAAATGGCGGCTGTGCAGTGATTACCGTAAACTGCTATTTCTAAAAGTTCTTCCGCGGCGAGCAGTAGAAGTCTCGTCCAACTCCACTTAGAACAAAAAATTTTTTTTTTTATTATCTACATGAGTTTTGCTAGTGAAGTATATATGATTATAGTTTTAGAATTTTTTTTTCGCGAAATGGCGATTTTTTTAACAAAAAATCGTGTTATCGACGAAAAACATCGGTTTACATTATTTATAAATATTTATCTTGTTAATCAATCGCTAAAATCGTGTGTAATTTAGTAGATAATCAAACGGTGAAGCTAAAGTTAAAATTTCAAGTCAATCGGATATAAACTTTTTCAGTTCTACTGCTCGCCGATTTTGAAAACATGTTTTGGAGATAAACGCGTTTGAAGTTTCGACGAGAACGACTGATGATGTGAGTAAACAGGTGCTGTAAAGACGTTGCAACCTTAGAAAATGGAGAGTACAGGAAGTGTGATAAGCCAAATTTGGTGTAGTAAAATTCTGGTTGTGTTAGTATCTGTTGCCGCTGTAGTGAACGCTCAGTACAGCCGTATAGTAACACACCCTGGGAATTTCTCATCTGTCAGAGACGTAAACAAATCTCGGTGGATGAAGGAATTTTTCGATATTTCATCGTTTGTGTTATGTATTTTTAATGTAATTTGAAATAAAAAGCTGTGTAAAGTACACAAAATAATATTTTATAACTATACTTGCCTAAAAAATGATTTCACACGTCGTACTTTGGTGTTGTTGTGGCAATTTTTCCCGAACACTTCATTCTGAAAATACATGAACATCACTTAGAAATTTATCACTATAATATCAACATACTTACACTATTTACTTTATTTAGCACTATTTTTAAATATAATATCTTTCACTTTTCACAACGTTTAAATTACATTAAATTTCTTTCAAATTACGAAAGTTCGTCTGACAACTGAAAATACATTTGTCTCTTTCTTCAATATAATGCTGACCTACTTCACGGGACCGCGAAAAAATCCACGCTCATACACACGAATTTTACAGGTAACAACACTTCCTGTTGTCTCTATATTCTAAAGTTGCAACCGTCGTAATTTGATGCAGCAACCTCTATCATTCAAATTTAAAACACGATATTGATCATAGGTAACTTCGACTAATTTCCAAAGCCCCGAAATTCAAAAATACGAGCATTACTAAAATAAGCGAAAATTGTGATTTTGGAGCATCGAAGCTGTTTGGGAAAAATTGATTTAAAAAAAATTTTGATTTCAGATCGTATCTTGAGCGTTGCAGATTTTGATTCTAGGTTTCTTTTGGCATAATTTAAGCCAATAAAAAAAAAATGAAAAAATAAAAAACATTTTGAGGTATAACCCTGATCAGTCAAGAGAAAGGTTGCAATAGTAGATAAGATAACCTCCTGTTGATGAACAATAGGATGATCACCGTATCAATTTACTTAAATGGGTCTAAAAGAGATGAAGTGGCAGGGGCTCCAGTTTTTTTTTTCAGTTCTAAGACACAGGATGCAAATTGTTCTCCAGATTTAAAACACAATAATGTCGGCTACTATCTCACTCCCTAATATTGTGGAGGTTACCGATGTAAGCTTTCTCGAGAAAGTTCAGATGACGCTACAGTGGATGCATCGGTATTAATTGTGTTGGAATCAGAGAGATAATTATGACCTCGGAAATCAATCAGATTGCAAGACATTTATGTGTAATATGAGCGACAAAAATGAAAGATGATTACATCTGAAAAATATTTTAGTTTTAAGTGTAACTAAACGTTTATGACCTTTCTCTAGAGGCAACTAAAAATAATTACAGCAGGCACCCGTCTGTACCGTGATGAGCTCAGGAAAAGTGATCCTTATGTTTTACGATACTTTCAGGAAAGTATTTTATATATATAAGGTAAACTAAGGTAGGTAGCTAACTACAGGCAGTCTCTTTCAAGTAGTCGAGAAGTACATAAAATCAAATAGAGTTGTTCATTTAACGTAATTCGGATTGTTTTTTATTAAACCCTTATTATTTTTTTTTAACTTACAGCAGGTTAGGTTGGGTTATTTAACAACCTTTTGGAAAGCACACCGAGTGCAGAAACGCGGAGTAGAAAACGCATTCCATATTTTGGATGCGAATATTCCGCTAACCGAAAGGAGGCTAAATAACAAAAAAGTGAGAATATGCCACGGCATCTTATGTTATGTGGGCCAGATTCAAGATTCTTTCTTTCAAAGATATTAAAATAAACTTACCTCTATTCTCTTCAAACGTTTATCCTAGAAACGTTCCGTATTTTATTTGTTCCAAAATTTGCATTAAAAATAGATTTTCGTTTAGCCCTAGTTTTATCTACTTGGTTTGGATGCTACCCAACAATTCAAATTTATTAAATTTAAATTTGCTCTCCATCAAAGAAAACAGCCTATTTTAAATAGTAAAAAAAGTTCCGTATGTAAGAGTCGCCACTTTGTATTAATTCGTATTGTGTAAAACAAAGTTACTATTAGCATTATTTATAGGATCCTTCGAGTTTTACATAAATACATATGTGCGCCTGCAAATGTTTGCGAAAAGATACTTACACCGATTGGTAGAAATTCTCTAGAGCGATATATTTCCAAATGAAAAATTGTGAAGGTATTAAACAACAGTATCAACGTGAATAAAATAAGGAAAAAGAGACCACATGAAAAGATGCAATAAAAATGTTGACAGCAATTTTTGAAAATATATACCTATATAAAAACAGAATGGTAGTAAATTTGAAAACTATATGATTATACTACCCATGATCCATCACATATTTTGCCACTAAACATTAATAAATTATTTCATATTTACGTTCATAGATTTTTCGTTATACGCCATTAAAAAAAAAGAGCTACAAAAATTTATATATTCCTCGTCATAAATACCAAATGAAATTCCTACCTGTCGGAACGTATTTCCAGAAATCTAATTCATCATCCCGACGAAATCCTGTAAACTTTACTGCTGACTTATCATCTGTCGAGTTGTGACTTAACATGAGTGGCGTATATACTACATCGCAATAAGTCAGGCAAGATTTAAAAAGAGTTCTCCGGAGAAATCTGTTTTAGTTTTAAGGAATGCGACAGATTCTTTCCTTTTTTAAAATATCTTACATTTCGGAGTATTTTTTCCAAGGTTCATGTCAGAAGTATTTTCTCTGTTGATATTGCGACAGATTGAATGGCTGCACGATATATGGCTTTTTTTTTGCTATTCAAATTGTACCACACGTTCTTTGGATAGTCGTGGATGCTACTGAGAAAGATAGTAAAATTTTTCACATTTACACTGTTTATAGTAAATATTTAATAATAATGGTGCTGTAGAATTTGACTCGTTATGTTTTTAATTTATATATTTATTTTATTTATATTCGGGAAATGTTGAATATTTTTACTGGATTTCATTCATTTCCTTTCACATTTTGCTTATATCAATAATTTGTTGATACCAGAAATATATCTTCTTTTAATAAACAAATTTATATTTAATAAAAAAAAAAAAAACAAATAAAAAAGCTAGAACTGGTCGCTGTGGAAGCTTTCACCATCTGGATCATGTTCTTTTTCTACTGATGTTCCAGGCACAATAATATTTTCATTTGCGCTATTTGACATTTTAGGTCGACTATATATCTTCCACAATATTCTCACAATATTCACGTTACTCGGTCAAGAGCTAGCAAGCGAGTGAGCTACTTAACTATCGTTTTACCTAACGGCTGACGAAATACGAAGTTTTCGTGTACGATTCAATTAAAATTCCTTCTTATAAAGTTAGTGCTGCATATCAATACCAATCAACTTTTATGATATATTTTCGTACAATTCATAAATTTTACAGAATAACTATCTAGTTATAACTGAAGTACCTACTGTAGGATCCAAAACCTCTCAAAAGTTATTTTGCATTTATTGCCTGAAATGAATACGTCGCCAGACAAGATAGCAATTAACAAGAACAAGCCGGTAACTAACAATAAGGGATCCGTCCTAAATTGGTATCCCGATTCAAGATAGGCATTAAATAATAAAAGCAGAGCCTAGCAATCAAGTGATTTTACCAAGAAAGGTGCACAGAAATGCTTCCTGAAGTATGCCACCGCGACATGGTAATAAATATAATTTAGGAAAATGGAATGAAAAAGGGGATTGGCTATTATATCCCGTATATATGTATATGTATGTAACTATTTGAAGGATTATCCCATTAGCATAAGATAAATTGTACAAAAATAGCAGACATCCCAAGGATTAATATAGCTGTTATAACACGATGAAAATATTTTAGGAAAGTGCCGATAAATGCCACCATATCAGAAAAATGTGGGTTCCGAAATTCTAAAATAACTGTTTCTTTATGTCCAGTCTACCGAAAAGTGGAGCGGAAAACAAATCTATCTCAGTTTTTGTTACGTACCCACCGAGAGCTTTCCAAAAAGTACCCACATAACAGGACAGGGATGAATGTGAAAATCACGATTTTTTTGTATGTTTACCCCTTGAAAAATGCTCAAATTTGTAAATTTTTGTGGGAGTTGTCGCGGTAAAATATTTATAGATTTTGAATAAAACGCCAAACTCATTCCGGTAACTTTTCAACCGCAGAGGAGGTATGTAGGTTTCAGATTCTGTAAGTACTATGCTCATGGGTTTCCAGAGAAAGCCGGTAGATGGCGAAAAGTGGGCACGTAAAATTATTATAAAGTTATTATTTTTTAATAAGTTAATGACACCCGATCTTCCTGAAATTTTGTATAGATAATTTCCTGATAAGGGTGCATCCACAAGAAATTGGATTAAACGATAATTCGTGGAGCAAAGTTTCGAAATGAATTTTTCAGACAGAAAATTTGCCCGTCGAAAATTAAATTTCGCAACTTAATCGGAAGGGGAGGGAAAATAAGCTCAAAAAATTAGAAAAAAATCACAAAAAAAAAAATAGCAAAAAGAATTTTGGAAATCGGATAATATTTAGCAGAGATATGGGGTTGGGGTGGATTTGTACATTATGTATTATTTCGGTTTCGGTGGCCATCTGGAGCTTCGACTTGCAACACTTCATTTCTAGTGAAGCCCAACATATTCTGTGAATTTGAACGAAATCGGTGATGACAAGTAGGGACCTTCTTCTTGTAAAACCAGTTCCTATGATACCCTAGATGAATACTCGTTTCTAATTTCTATCTTTCTATCTGTGCAAATTTGATTTTTAAAGTAGTGATGAGCAAAATCGCTCAGCTTGGTGACTCTGATCATACGAATCTTTTGGTCTAATTGACTCACGTAAAAGATTCGGTCATTTTGATCATTGGAGTCAGTTGAGAATAATCATCTAATACACTAAAATAACCTATCTCATTCAATCGTTCATGTCAGAGCAACACTCAAAGCTAAAAGTACGCTTAGTTTATAAAATTTTTAGTCGTTCGCGACCACTGCGTGTTAAGAAATCACAATCAAGTTTTTAGTACAATAGAAATGTCTAGGACTGATCATTTTCACAGTATAATTGTTCAGTCCTCACAAATCTTTCTCAAAAATATTCCCTTGATGTGCTTCCAGAGTCATGCTGCACACACCTAAAATACAAAGAAATACAAAAAAAGGAAGATACAAAGTATCACGATCAAAGTACAGAGATACAGAATACTTATCTAAACTAACAGCTCATCCTGCATCTGTTCACAATAGCATGACATGCTTATTTTTCGTTTCTACTAGCAGCTCGTTTTAGCTTGTAGCTAATAAATTTCCTTGAACAATGTACGTCCATGTTACATACAAAATAGTACAACTATGGAGCTATAATTAAACACGGCTCAATTAACTAAAAACAATTAAAAAATTCATTATTCATAATAACGCAAAATGTAACAAAACTTACCATTTCCCACGTATATTTACAATCGGTAATGTCAGCAATTGACATTACTTCAGCCAGCTGTTTTCGCCTCAAATAAAAATCAAGCAAACGTCGCTAGGGCAACACCATGTAGCGAAACAGACATAACTGGTTACAGCGGCTATATAAAGACGACGAAATTCAGTAGATGGTACCATTCTTTTGGCAGAGTTGATCTATATCAGAGTTGATCTGAGTTTAAAGAATGGTATTTCCTACCTTTGTTACAGAAGATAATTCTGATCAGGGATAACCTGAGCTTTCGATCCTTTTATACAGATGATAATTCTGTTCAAGGATAACCTGAGCGTCCTATTTTTTCTATAGAAGCAACTTGGTACCCTTGTGCTGTCAAGCACTAGCACCGAGCATTTTACTACCCTTGTGCTGTCACGTACTCGCAAGGGGCATTTATATTTTTGTTTTGTATATTTTGTTGACAGATGCTTAATTCTGTTCCTCTTCTTCTGTTTCAGAACTAAAGGAAGGACAAAGGCGTAACACTACGTAATTTTTAGTTTGAATTTGTGGTTTTTTTATTATTTTTATTTTATTATTTTGTTTGAAGTTTGTATAGAATTTTTTTGAATTGTATTTGTGCTATCAGGTTAAGATAATTCAATTATGGGATACTAATAAACTTTTAGAAACATTAAAAATAAAAGTTCTTAAAAATTCTTCCTTCTCCATCATTGACCGATTCTAACATGTGTAGGCTCGATACCCGTCCGGGAAAAAATAAATAAAAATTTTGTATTTGAAAGACAAAAAAACTGAGTTGCCGGTACAAAGCTTCCTCCCTCACGAACGAGACTAGAACTCACAATATGTAAAAAACCTAAATTTTTATATGACAACACCAAGAAGGAGTTGCCTTATTTAGTCCATTTTTGAAATTTTATTTGTTATTATAAAAACACCATGTACCAAATTTCAGCTCTCTATAGTATGTCGTCGCGTTCTCAGGCATTGCCGAAATATATAGTGCAAAAAGAAATTTTTGTATGGCAACCATATGAAGGACTTGCCCGATTTTCCTCATTTTCGAACTTAATTTTACTCTTTTTTTAAAGTCTGTGTACAAAATTTCAGGTTTCTAAGTATATGCGTTCTCGAGTTATCGTGCGCACAGGTGGACAGACGGACGGACATGCCAAAATCAAAATAACTTTTAATATTATGCGTGGGTGCCGAATCAATTTTGCTCTACCATCATTATTTCGAGGTGTTAGCAACGGAATGACAAAATTAGTATACCCTATAGATTTCATCTAGGGTATAAAAAGGGTGGCCAATGCCACAGTACTAGTCGAGAAACTTTCAATTCAGAAACATCAACGGCCAAACTCAGGGGATACGATACAAAGCACAGCACGGCAGGGAGAAGATAGGGAAAGGAATAGCAGACACGATGAAAGTGGCGGACGTGCTGATGAATGTCACCCTTGAACCTTCGCAGATTAGAAGACTATAAGCTCGAGGAAAAGCAGAAGATAGTTGTTTGTTCCACATTCGCATAGTTCAAAATAACAAAGCAGCAGGGAGTTTTACTGCACGGCTGAAAGTATTTACAAGGGTGAAAGAAGTACGCGGCTTTCAGCATGAGTACTACGTTCACGAAGTAATATTTCATGATCATATCATTGGCCACACATGTTCGGATAAAGGAAAAAAGGGTCATCAACATTGCGGCGGTGCTCTAGAGAGTCGATATGACAAATTACTGCCAAATCAGCAATGGACTTCAAAACTCTTGTTGGCGCCTAAAAAGAGAAAAAAGTAAAAATATTTACTTAATTTTATTTATTTTATTTTCTGATGCTTCCCGATATTTACCTGAAATTACAATCGTCGAAAAGGTTAGTCAACTCTGAAACAAAACCGTTATCATCATCTGCAGAGAGAGATGAAGTGCCTGAACTTACTCAGCAGTACTCTTGCCGTTGCTTGTTATCAGCAAATCGTTCGAGATCTAATGATGTCACCGGCTATACATCGCACTGGCTCTCAACTGTTGAAATAGGCACCACGCCACACCACAGTATAGATTACAATCGGCTCAGTTTTCTTTTAAGTGTTTTTATTTGATAAAATAAAAGATCTCATAATTTCTCCTACCACACCACCATCCATCATATCACATTCAGGTGAATCAGCACTTGCAGACACCTATGTTCACAAACAGCTCACTTTTAGACGACATCCAATAAGCTAAGGCTGTGCGACCAGTCCCGGCCCAGATGTGAAAATTGTAGTCCATTCCAGGTCTGATATAGAACATGTAAACGGGCGCCATATTTGACGGGCTGAAAGATTCTTTACACCTTTTCAGAAATAGAAGACTATTTAATGCTTCTTTGGTAACAGAGCTTAATTTACTGGAAATATTAATGCTAAGAATACATTCTTAGTGACGGTGTATCGTAAATTAATGATAAAACAGATTTGGCTCGTTTTGTTTCAAGCATGGATGTTGTCAATGTCGATATCCAGAGCTATGGATTGGATTAAAAGTAAGGGAAAGCAGATCGTTAATGAAAATTACGAAGAGATTCGTGGAGATAACCGAGCCCTGGCCACAAGTGCATTTATAGGGTGATGTTGAGATGTAACCCCATGTAATACAAAACGTATTAAGCGACCAGATAGAAAAGCTTCAATTCTCCCCCCTCCCATCGCCCTCCCCCCCTTCTAACAAAAACCTTTGAAATATCTGAGGTAACGATTATATACTAACCAAAGTTGAAAAGAGTACTGTTCCAATCGTCCGTAAGGAAAGTCAACAGGTCTCCAGATGACCGTCCAGTTAGGAAACCCATATTGGCGATCATTGATGAGCTGTTTGGTTTCTACCATAGATACTTCATTAATTTGCAGTTAAGAATAGATTCAAAGACTTTTGGAAGAATCGAAAGAAATGAAATTGGTCGATAATTATTTAATTGATTGTTTAGTTTTTGATCTTATTTAATTACTTGTTCATTATTATTTTTTTTTTTTTCATTTGTGACGAAATTTGTATTAAAAACTGGTATTTAGCTTTTATTTACGAAATTATGTATATAAAATAATCATTGCTATATTTAGTATACCAAAGGAGTACATATGTAGCGGCCATCTTTGGGGCTTTGCTACTATATGACAAACAACAATTTTACCAAAATCCTTTGAAATCATTTGTATAAATGAATGAAAAATTTCTAAAACTCTAAGTAATTGTTGCAGCAATAAGTTATTGGTGGAGTGCTGTATAAAAACGACTGATCTCGTAACATAATAGGAAGATACTGGGAGAGATAAATGTCTATCTCTTTCTCACCGCAAATACAGCCGGTATAAACATTTTTCGCAGTCTGTGAGACGAATGGTTATGAATCTAAATAGTTAGATTAGGCTCAGACTGATGATGTTATTTAGCGGTAGGCTTTTCCAAGTATTCCAAATCGACCTCAAAATATGAATTTTCGATAAAACTAAAAAGCGCAAAATCTCATTTAGAAAACAAACAACACCATATAAAGTCAAAAATGCAATTCTTCATTTCTTTCAATTTCTGCAATATTAATTTGTGATAGTTTTGAGCACATGAAATGATTTTAGAGATCTTTCTGCAAGAATACATTAATAATTAGGGCCAGCGAGGAAATATACATTCCGTTAAAAAGAAAAATTCAAGTCAAATGCTCTAGGTTTACGGAAGTTACCTCATTTAAGACCTCTTCGTAATATTAAGGTTAATGAATCTCACTCTGGCTGCTGAGGTGGCATAAGAGGAGAACCACCCAAGATTTGTGCTGTAGGTAATTCATGAAGTAAGTAGTAATGTAACGGAAGTTGGTTTTTAAAAGTTTTCGAATTAATAAGCACCTTCCTTTTCCTTTCACCAACTTCTTACCACACAAGCCAGGCGCCAAGATATTACGCGACAGATACAAAAGATCATGTGAAATTTTTACGTTACGTTGTAGATTGATGCTAAATAAAAATGAAAAGAGATGCATAAAAAACTTATTACTCTCATATCGTTTCTAGTTATTCCATATCACTGAAACGTGGTAACTGTCTACTGATTATGAATCAGGATTGGCAAATGATTGTATTAAGAGCAGTGGTGGATCCAGGATTTTTGCGACGGGCAGCGCTAGTATGGTTTAAAAATGGTATATGCTGAAAACTGAACAAAAGTTTGAAGATACTTGCCACCACTCACAAATGTTTAATGCATAAAATTTATCATTTAAAAGATACGAGTCGAACAAATTAGCAAGTGGCTACCACTCGCAACGAAGAAAGTTGCTCAAGGTTCTTTGCCACACCGAAAAGTCAAAGTGGATGTTAGATTATTCATTTTGTTTTGGTTTGTAAATGGTGGAAGTGTAAAACTTTCCAATCATCCATTTTAATTAGTAAAACTAGGGAAACATACTTTATTCAAATTCACGAATCATCATAAATTATATCTTTGTAAAATACAGGAATTAAAAATTTACATTTATTTAAAATATCGGTCACAGAACAGATGCAATACATACCTTGTACGTATATAACTTTGTCGGCAAGTTAAGAAAGTGTGACTTCTTTTGTTTTTTATATTATTAAGCCAAGCTCAGGAGATATCCTATGAACTACGATGAAAAGTACAGCATGGAAAGCAGGAGATAAAGAAAGGAATTAGGGAAAGTGGGGAGAGTGGTGAAGGTGCCGAAGTATGTCATCCTTAAACTTTCGCAGATTGCATGCCGGAGGAAAGACAGAAGATGGTAGACTTTTCCACGTTCGCACAGTTCTGGATAAAAAATCATCACGGAATTTTACTATACGGCCGAAAGTATTTTGAAGGGTAAAACGATGTGCGCGGCTTGATGTGCGAGTATTACATGCAGAAATCAGGGATCAGACTAGATATTTCATTAGAACATTGACCATACATGTAGAAATATAGGATTGAAACGCAACCAAGATTGCGGCGGTGCTGTAGTGAGTCCATATGACAAGTTTTTGCTACATCGCCAATGTAGGATGCGACAAGCAGTCAACAATATTGTTTTATTTAATTTAATTATTTTGGATATAGCGTGCTACTTTACTATAGGAACATAGTACCGACACGACGACTCAAGGGCAATGACTGCTTCATTTTTTTTCCAATATTGTCTGCGTCCAAACAGGTGCAATGGAATGTTACGGTACGCTTAGAGTAGATGCAAAAAATAATCGAAACATCGTTGATTTGCTGTCAATGATGATTTGAAAACATTGGTCTTTTTCTTCTTTCATTTCTATTGCATTAAAGCCTACACCAATGACCTGAAGGACTTGTAGAGGAGCGGTAGAATGGATGAGCTGAAATATTTCTTACACCTTTGCCGAAATTCAAGATACTTCCATGCTTATTTGACAACAGAGAAGTTGTGATATGTTCAGCTTAACTTACTGCAAATATTAATGTCAAGAATTAAGAGGTGTATCGCCAAGAAGTGTTCTATCAAAAGAAACAGGAGTGGAAAAAGTATGATCTTATTTTAAAGAGATGGGATAGCTTTGGAGCTTAGATGTATTGAATTTGATGCGATTCGGTTTGCGCCAAGGCAGGATATTATGAAGGTGGTTATTCAACGATATTGTCATGCAATCTACGTTTCATTTCCGCTGTAGTCCGCAAAAGTGTTAAAGGAGTATACAAAATCAGGGGTATTGCCATCGGCAAAACAACGGATGGGATTGAAAGTAAGGGAAAGCAAATCATTAATGCCAATTGAGAAGTGAGATGGAGAGATAGCAGAGCCCTGACGCACACCGGCATTTACAGGCTGGGATTCAGATGTAAGGCCATCTAACATAACCCGTATTAAGCGACCAGATAAAACGCTTTGCATCCATAATAGAAGAAGAGGACGAGAGAAAGGCCAAGTTTAAATAAAAGGGCTGAATACCACACACTATCAAAGGCATTTGAAATATATAGGGCAACGATTTTGGACTCATCAACATTGTGAAACCCACGGTTTCAACGTTCAATAAGAAAAGTTAAAAAAAGAAAAGCCATATTGGCGATCGTTGAGGGTGTGATTAGTTTCTAGATACTTCATTAATTTAGAGTTAATGATAGATTCAAGAACCTTTGAATGAATCGAAGTGATTGTAATTGGTCGATAATTTGAGGGATCGCTACCCTTTCCTTTCTTGGGAATAGGCTGAACGTGAGGTAGTTTCCAAGCAATTGGAAATTTTTCTGTCGAATAAGACAAGTAGAATATTTTTCGCAGAGCTTAAGCCAAGACTGAGGTACATGTTTTATTTAACGGAGATTTGAAACTAGAAGGACCGGCAGCTATAGAGACGTTGATCTCCTCAAGAACCTTGAATATATCTCTCGTACGGATGTGTATTCGTTTTTCCATACATCTATAAGGGGATGTCAAGTGGGTGGAAAAGGAGAATTTGAAGTGAATCTAACAGTCAAAATATTAGTTTTATTCAGGGAGTCAACAATCACTGCATTGTAAACTAGTGAAAGAATGGAGGAAAATTGCTGAAGTTGCTTTTGATGATTTTGAACAGGGACCAGAAACCTTTGCTGCCTTTGCGTCTTGCCAAGATTCTACCATTCTTTTCAAAAAGCAATTTTTCTCTTTGGACAGTGTTTCAGTTCTGGACATGGATGCAATTACCTAATAGGTGCGAAAAGCAGACTATTTCGCTTTTATTGCTTAGTTGTACTTATTGTTAAACCAAGAGCGATTTTGTTATTGTTATGATCTAACGTATAATTACTGAATGTATTCACGCATGCCCAAGACTTAGAATTATAATAAATTTAAATGTGCATTAATCAATATCGCTTGAAGCAAAACAGACCGACCAATCAAATTTTCCAGGGTACTCATTGAGACTTTCCCAATCTGCAGATTTATTTTGTTTTTATTTATCGTTTGAACTAAGTATTATATAAAAACTATGACATTTTACGAAATAATAAAAAAAAAATATTCCAAAATAAATCACTTGCTTTAAATGTAATAAAATAACACTCACTAAAACAATTCACAATAAATTGTTCGCCGTTGTGTACTTTCGCTGAATACATCTAATTACGAGTTAAAATTGTTTTGTTAAATGTTTGGTTTGCCACGCCGCGGCGATATTATTCTAAGAAGCAGTCTTTTCATGGAAGCCTTACCAAAGACCCTTTGGTAGCGTCTTCAATTAAAACAAACCTTCCATCGCGTTAATATGAATAGGCTCTGTCTTGCTCCAAACATCCCGAGGAAAGCAACGCTCTTGTACAGGAATCCCCGTTTCCTGTTTTCTCTATAGGCTTCGACAACCATGAGCGAAGACCAAGGTACCAACTAGGGCCTGCGTTCCTAAAAGATCATATTGTACGCTTTCCAGAAATTGTTACGTTTTTTACACAAGGTGCAGTAGAATATATGTGAATCATTTTGTTAGGAAAAATTCTAAAGACCTACTCAATTTTTTTCAGTGGTCTTCAAAGGGGGACACCCCCCGCGGCCCTAGCTGTATCCGCCCCTGATTAAGAATATGTACATATGTGTTTATTGTTATTGTACCACTTCATGTGGCAATTCTGGTCATCGTTTACCTCAATGCAAATCGGGATCTTACTTTATGGTTTCATGTGACCTACTACGCATCTCGTAAAACTAGAGGCCCTTCACAATTGCAAATATTTCACAATGAACTTTTTATTGAACCTGCCTTAATTTGTACGGAGCTCTTTGGAAACGATTTAACTCTAGGGGCGTGGGATGTATTGCATGTAACTTATTGTATTGTGTTGTGTTTTCTCTTATATTTGATGAGGGTAGATTTTCCTTCCATTTAGAATTTCTTCCTTTTTTAAACTTTTCGCATAACATAATTATATTAATAACTTTTGAATGGGAATAGATATTAAAATAATTTTAAAAGACTATTAACGGGTCAAATTTTAGAAGAAGAAAATTATATTCACAACAAAAATATAAAGAGTATATACATATATTTACCTATATATGCATGCTGTTTCACAATTGGTGCACCTAGTTTAAGAGTGTGATAACTGAGATGAAGACAAGCAAAAAATTATAAGGTGAAGATGCTGGTAAGATGCGTCGTTCCGACGGTAAGAAGGGTTTAATATTTTTAGTACTTCTGCCACTTTACACTATATAACTTTCTTTGTATACATCCTATCATGGTGGGATTTATCTCAGATGATAGCAAACCAATGAATGTATAATCAGCCTATCTGTTACCTTCCATCGACAGTTGTAGGACGACAAAATCAAAAAATTGGAAAAAAAAAGTCATAATTTTTTCAAATTTTAACGATTTTCCCGCCAAAATGTACGATAGCTATACAGTTTTATTACAAGGTTTAGAAACCTAGGAATGTTACCTTTATTTTGACTTAGAACATGTACCTACCTAAATGCAACCGTTTTTGAGATATTCCCATTTCGATGATTCATAATTTTATTAATTTTCCAATTTTCGCATGGACTTAATGAAATTATGATTCACAGAAACTAGAATCTCAGAAATGGTTGCTTCTAGGCATGTATATGTGCTTAGTCAAATTAAACGCAACATTCTGGTGTTTCTAAATCTCGTTGTAAAACTCTAGAGTTATCAAGCATTTTGGCGTGAGAATCGTTAAAATTTTAAAATTGCAAATTTCGTACATTGTAGCTATTTTCGAAACAGGTGAGCCCTTTTGACTAAATGTGAGATTGCAAACTGAGATAAAGTCGAGGTCTGCAACGCGATTCGTCGGAGAACGCTATCTGTACGAGTTGTTAGTACAATTTTCTATATTGATAGGACGTTCGTGAATATACTCAGGAGAAACCCAACACTCAGCCCAATATTGCTGTAGAAAATCCATGTGAAACTAATATTAGTTCATACGATATTGGATCCTTTACACAGAAATCTTCAGCTGATGGTATCGGCTTGATCGCTGGGATGTAAAATAAAATTTGGGCTCCCCCTGAAGCATACGAGAAATTCCAACGATCTTGGTTTCAAAAGAACTTATGGCTGGCGTACTCAACGAAAAAAGACGGGGTGTTTTACAAATTTTGCATTTTATTTGGTGTTCGATAAGGAGAGGTTGGCACCAAACCTTGGGTCAGTTCATTACCTATCCATTCCGGAACTGGACAAAAGTACTAGAAACTTGCGAAAACACCGTTTACTGGAATACCATAAGACATCACTCTTGCAGTGGACTCTGAGAGCTAGAATCGAATAAAATAGAGCTTTGCCTGTGAGTTTGCAAGTCTCGAAACAAAAGCTGGACTTTTTGCATGAAAGTAAACTACGGCTGATTCCAGTCATTAAAACAATAATTTTCTATGGGCGCCAAGGACTCACAATGCGAAGTTCCAAGGACTAATAGCGTGGTCGTCGTCGTCGTCGTCAAACGCCGAACAAATCGCCGGGCAAATTACATTAACACTGGGCGGCAGCGCCATACCTTAATTTCCCTTAAATTTTACAGTTAAGTTATTTCCTTGTAATCTGTGCCGGTTTCCAATAAAATTGTAAATAATAATAAAAAATATATTTTCTTTTCCTTCAAGTCCACATTTTTTTAATATAAAATCATGTTTTCAGAAATTCAAATATTATTTCATTTTCTCATGTTTTTTCACAATAGATTTAGGTCTTCCATATTGGCAGCAATGGAGAGCCAGCGTTAAAATTAGGATTAGAGATGGGTCGACGACCACGCCGGCGTGGGTAATGTAATGCATTTCATACATGCAGTAGTATCTCTAAATAAAGGGTTTTCCAATAAGAGGTGTTATTTTAATTAGCCCGCTATTTCGGTAGATGTCACTTTTGGAGCTGTCATTTTTTTAAAATATGACAAGTAGAAATTACGCCATTAATAAAAATGGAACGATACACGATTCAACAACGCATTGAAATTATTAAAATGCACTATAAAAATGGTGAAAATGTGGCAGAGACGGTTCGTAAAACTCGAACATTTTTGGGTCGTCGTGAAGCACCTTGTCGGACCGCAATACAAAAATTGTATTGCGGTTTATGGTCCCGCGGGGTCATTGCACCTTACTTTTTCGAAAATGAGGCTGGAGCAACAGTTACGGTGAATGGATTGCACTATTGACAGATGATTAATGATTTTTTATGGCCGGAATTGGATGGTATTGATCTGGACAACGTTTACTTTCAACAAGACGGCGCTACGTGCCATACAAGCAACGAAACCATTGATCTTTTACGGTAAAAGTTTCCGGACCGTGTTATCTCTCGAAGAGGTGATCACAATTGGCCACCGAGATCTTGTAACTTTCTCTCTTCCTTTGGGGCCACGTGAAAGAGAAGGTCTACGACAACAGCCCAGCGTCGATTCAAGACCTCAAAGATAGAATTCGTGAGGCTATCGAGGACATAGGGCAGCCACTTTGCGATTTGGTTATGGAAAATTTCATGAAAAGGATATGGTCCTGTAGGCGTGGTGGTGGTGGTCATTTGGCTGATGTTATTTTCCATTATTAACGGCATACCTTCCTCTTTATAATGAAATAAACATCCGATCATTTGTCTCAAAAAATGGCATTTTTCTTTAAATATCAAAATAACACCTCTTATTGGAAAGCCCTTTATTTTTGACATAAAACGACGACCACGCCAACGTCGGCGTTGTTAATGTAATCCGGCCATAAGGAAGAATTTCTGAAGATGATCCTTCTTTAAATGACAGGAATTTCCGAGCGCTGTTGAAATCACGAGCGATAGTGATCGGCACCTAAAAGAGCAATTGAAAAATTCGCCAAAGAATGCTATGCCCATAAGCAACTGAATCCAGAATGAACTTATCGCCATTTGCCACAATTTGATCTTAAATAATAATATTGAACGAATCAACAAATCGAATGGCTTCTGTTTTCTTGGAGATGACACGCCCGATATTGGGGAAATAGAGCAAGTTTCAATTTTCATTCGATATTTAGATGAACGCGATGGCAAGTTCATCATTCGCGAAGATTTTTTGTGTTTTCTTCCTATCTCAGATTTTACTGGAAAAGGCATAGCGACTGCTTTTCTCGATTTTCTAAAATCATCGGGACTTGTTTGCACTTATTTTTTTAGACAAAGATATGATGGCACGAAATCGGTCAGTGGAGAGTATAATGAAGCCCAAGCTCATATCAGAAAGATTTATCCATTCGCGCTCTACTCACATTGCGCTGCTCACAGCTTCAAATTGCGTGCAACATAATTACAATTAAGAATTTCCGGGGAACTCTGCAAAGTATTCATAGTTTTTTTTTTATATATTTGAAATGCAATCTTCCTCTCCAAGATGCTATTAATGAAGACGAGAAGCTAAAAGAAGATAGGGTGAAAAAATTGAAAAAAATTTGTTCAACTAGATGGGTAGAGCAACACGATTCTGTAGGAACTTATCTGCATTTTCAACCAGCAGTAATCCATGCCCTTTAATTAGTTTGGACAACCTGGAAGGATTCAAGGACTTCTTCCGGATCTTTTCAACTGCTTTCGACTATAAAGACTTCAAATTTTTTGGTAAAGTTTTAAAACACATTCATTTTTCAATAATATATTATCATTTATAAAAACATATAAGAGAAATTCTTTTACGGGATTTTACTGACAGAAAATTTAACTTTCAGATATGCATGTTTATTCTAAGTTCAGTAAAACCTTTGACTTTGTCTCTGAGTCGTATGATTCAAGCAAAAATCAGAACTTTGGTGAGGCTGTTAACTTGGCTGATGCTGCGAAGAAAATATTTATGAAAAGAAGGGAAAATGCCGTGGAGAACTTTAAGAAAATTTTCGAAACTGTGAACACAATAAGAGAAGAGTACGACATTGAATTGCGAAATGCACTCGAGGCACTCGACATTTGCAATGCAGACGCGTTTCCAAATGTCCATCAAATCCTATGCCTTATGGTGATTTTGCCTGTCACTACAGTGACAAATGAACGCTCCTTCTTGACGGTGTGTCGTCTTAAAACCTATCTCAGATCTACCATGACTGAAGATCGGCTGAACAGTTTAGCCTCGCTTAGTATACACCGAAATGTTGAAATTGATGTTCAAAAAGTTCCAAACGAGATTTTTTCGATACCTCGAAGAGTTAACTTGTTGACTGATAGTCACTAGATTTATGTGTGTTTTACGTTACTAAATGGCTTTGATTTTTGAAAAATCGTTTATTAAAATTTTTATAAACTCCACTTAGCATGATATAAGCTGTGTTCTTTTGTGTACTTTGTTCTAGAACTCCCATATACTGGAGAGAACAAATATGATTGAAGCGAACTATTTGTATTGTTCGCTTCATTTAAATCTTTCTATGAAAATATATGAGGCGTTCTTTTGTGTATCTTTTGTTCTGCTCTGTTCTGCGGACACAAATGAAGACAGTCAATAAGTTCAGAGCCCCCCTTGGGTTATTCCTGCGCACGGGCCTGCTGTATATATATATATATGTACATATATATATGTACATATATATACATTTTTTTTTAAATAACTAGACCTCTATTGACAAAAACAATTCTCTTCCATAAACCCATTGTGAACCCTACTTGAAATTAGATAACTTACCAACAACATTATAAGCATTAATTTAAAAAATATATAAAAAAAAATGATCGGAAAGAAACTAGCTTTTCTTTTCTTTCACGGCTTGGGCAACTATTTAAGCTTCCCATCGGCGTACTTTTAATTTAACATTCCTCCCGTATATGCATGCTAGTTATCTTGACGCACGTAAGGATCTGTCAACATGGGAACCATATGGGAATAATGTAATATTAACGCACATTTTATTTTGAAGTTAGATTTACCTCACAGTTGTATAGTAATAAAAACTGAGAAAAGCTAAAATTTCAGACAGTAACCTTAAGGTCATATTACTTAAAGCGTTCTTGAGCAGTTTGTATGGTGCATCTTAAAATCTATGAAATTTTAGTAAGCAAAGAATAGCTCACTTCTCCTAAATAATAATAATAATAAATTATTAGCAATATTATCGCTATATAATACCACCACCTATCTTTTACAAATATGCGTCTTTTAAAAATTTACAATATTGCACTATTTTTAATATATTGCACACAACCTCTATTGTATAATTGTAGTCTGAAGTTCTCCGATGCTCCTCTTAGATTATATGGTTGCGCCTCTGCTACCCACGTGATCATATTTAAAAGATATTCGTAACCAACCCATTTTTCATATTCAATATAAAAAGCAATATATTTAGCTCAATTCTTTGTTTAATATCAAGCCATAATAAAGAATTTAACATACTACTAATGGGAGTAAAGCGATTACAACGTAGAATTACACGCATTGCCTTATTTTGTAATTTTTGTAACCTGTTCAAATCACCTTGATTACATATAAACAATATTGTAGAGCAGTATTCAAATTGTGGTTTTATAATACTGTTATATGTATGTATTGCGGTAGCCATCGTAACTTTCTTTCTAAGTCTCTTCAAAAATCCAATCATTTGACTAATTTTTACAGCAATACAGTTTATATGTAATTTAAAATTTAGCTTTTTATCAAAAACCACTTCTAATTATTTTTATACATTCACACATTTCATTAGTTCACCATGCATTTCAAAACACACATCCATATTACTATTCATCATCATAACTTTTGTTTTACTTATATTCAGTTTCAATTTATTCATCTGTAACCATTCACACAATAATTCTAAATCTCGCTCAATTTTTATTTTCAATTCACTGGTGTCTTTCCCTGCTTTATACAACAACGCATCGTCCGCAAAAAGTACTATCTTCGAGAATTTCAACACTGATTTAATGTCATTCACATATATAATAAACAAAATAGTTCCAAGTACTGATCCTTGTGGAACACCCATCGATACTTCAATTTTATCGGAAATTGTATTATTTATTTTGGTAGTTTGATTTCTTCCATACAGGTAGTTATGAAACCATTGAAATTCCCTTCGAGAATTCCATATTTTGCTAATTTTTTTAATAATATGTCCCGATCAACTGTTTCAAATGCTTTTCTTAGGTCTAAAAACACAGCCACAACACTATTTGAGGCATCTATTTCTTCCTTCCACTACCCAATTAATCGCCGTTTCACAGGAATGTTGTCTCCTAAATCCAGATTGTTCCAATATAATCAAATTATTTGTTTCCAAGTAACTTTCTAACTGTTTTTGAACCACTTTTTCTAAAACCTTTTCATATATAAGCAATGTATTTATAGGTCTGAATTCTTCTGCTTTTTTTGTGTTCTTGACTTTCTGAACAGGGATAATAATTGATTCTTTCGATAAGTTGGGGAATTCTCCACTCATCAATTATACTAATTGATTTAAAGTTCCGTTATTTATTCATACTTTTACAGATATCTTTTACTTCATTATACTCCACTCTTTAAAAAAAAAGTCATAGTCTACTCCTCAAGTAAGACATACCATGTGAAAATCGATGACTAGAGTTTTTCTTCGTGAAAAATCACTCAGTTTCTTATCAGACTAGAATTCTACAATGCAACCTCTAAGATATAAATTGTTAAAATATTTTATTCTCAAACAACAGATTTGCATAGAAACGGCATACCCTGAATTCATAGACCTCGGTTTTAAAGTTTAGTGATTACATTAGATTTTGTATAAATTTTCTTGTCTCCTCGTAATTAATGTTTACCATCACACAAATACACCAAAGACTACTTATTTTTAATAGACTTAAATTTATTCTGTAAATCGTACAATAAATATTTGTCCAGATTACGAGAATAGGACCAAAATCAAAGCGCACATCAATTATTTAACAAAAGCTCTCCAGTAAATAGCTTTCTATAGCAGATAAATAAGGGCAGAGATGTTCTGTCATTTAATTAGTAGGAGAAATTACACGTCATTTTGCTTCGTTCGAGTGTAACTCTTTAGACAAAGTAATTAATTGTTTAACATAAATGGTATATCTAGTTTAAGTATTAAAAAAGCCTTTATTTGTATTTATTTGTATTTATAAAGTAAATTGTGACTTGCGCTTAAGATAAATTAAAATCTATTGCATTTGGAATAAACAACATCGATAAAATGACGAGAAATTGTATTGTATTGATCCTGGCATACCGTAATTGGTATTATAATGGGCAATTTGGAAGAAATTATGAATTATTAAGAAAATCTTATGAAATGCTAAGAGCTTGCTTTTACGCTGGCTGAAATCAATATAATTATCAAAACAAAAAATGAACTGTGTTTTCTTAAGTCTATCTGCATTATAATCAAAACGCAGGGATGTAGTGAGCATGTTGTAGAGATTTTATTGAATATCAAGAATGAATACACCTAGATCAGAATTTCGAAAATCGTAGTCATTGTATCCAAAACTAAAACAAAATAGTGGGCATCTTTGCAATAACTGAAAATTATTCTGAATTAAGCGCACCTCATTGATAAAAATATTGAAGAAGAGTAGGCCGAGATGACTACCTTGTGGAACATCATAGGTGTT
>CAWUPM010000439.1:0-32000 GCA_963924295.1 Dioctria rufipes
AGGTAATGCTACCCTTGATAATAGATCTGTTGTACCGTATAATCCATACTTACTTCTGAAATATAATGCTCATAATAATGTTGAGGTATGCAGCTCAATACAGTCGACTAAGTATATTTATCAGTACTTATGTAAAGGGGATGACATGGCGTCTGTCGCATTTAATGACAATAATGCTGGTATGCTAAATTGGAATGAAGGAAGGGGATATCTAGAGTCTAGATATATTTCCTCCCCCGAATCCATGTGGCGTTTGTTTAAGATGCCACTGGATGATCTTTCCCATAAAGTATATCGCCTTACAGTTCATTTGCCAAATAGGCAGCCGGTATATTTTCATCCTAATAATGAGAGAGAAGCTTTGGAAAGAGCTTCAGAACAAGATACTCAATTAACAGGATTTTTCAAGTTAAATGAACTTGATGCTGATGCTCGACAATATCTGTATATTCAAATTCCAGAGCATTATGTTTGGCAAAAAAATCGATGGAAAAAGCGAAAATGAGGCTTTAACATCATAACTCGGATGTATTCTGTAAGTGTACGTGATATTGAAAAATATCATTTACGAATACTTCTGTCACACGTTCGGGGTCCTAAAAGTTTTGACGACCTTAAGATGTACAATGGCGTCTTATACAATTTTTTTATGGATGCGTGTACAGCGAGAAATTTATTGCAGGATGATGGGGAAGGGTATAGACCTATCGAAGAAGCAATCACATTTGAAATGCCGAATAAATTAAGGCAACTTTTTGTATTCATTTGTGTATTTTGCTCCCCAGCTAATCCTATTGAACTTTGGCAGGAATTTGCCAATGATTTGTCCGAAGACTATATTAGGCGTTTCAATAATGAAAATGTTGGCAGTTCATAGATTTAGCTTGGCAGACTTGGGTTTACCTACTGTCAATCAATCTTTGAATTTGAATAATGCCGATATTTATACTTCCGCTTGTCAATCATAGTAGTACATTAACAACAGTAGAAGCTTGCATAAAGCAATCAAATCTGTGGATACATTTCCGAAGGTATACATTAGTTCAAAATATGAGAACTAATCCTTGGGAAGTTTCATTTTCCCGATGGCTTTCAAAATTAGGTGATGGCAAATTGTCCAACACCTTTGGCTTAGATGGAAATATTATCGAAATACCAACCGTTAATATTGCAGTTAATGACTTGATTCTTGACGTTTATGGGCAAAACATAAATGAAATTTCAGAAGAAGTTCTAATTAGTGCGGCCATTTTAAGTACAAAAAATGATGCCGTACTAGAAATAAATGAACAAATCCTCTCAAAATTATCGGGAATTATTCACACGTATTACAGTGCGGATAGCATTGAATATGTGGATGGAGATAATGATGAAGAGGATATGCTTCAAATGCATGTTATCAATTCGATTACTCCATCTGGTATGCCGAAACACCAATTAAATTTAAAAGTTGGTGCAGTCATAAGCTGCTCCGCAATTTAAATATTAATGGTGGGCTATGAATGGTACGAGACTTATTGTTAGACATTTAATGGCTAATGTTATTGATGTCGGAGCAAATAAAGGCGATCGAGTCTTTATACCTCGCATCACACTTAGTTCGTCTGACATAAGGTTTCCATTTAAATTAGTTCGGCAGCAATTTCCGGTGAGGCTTTCTTTCGCAATGACTATCAATAAGGCTCAGGGACAGAGTTTTAGAAAGGTAGGAATCTTGCTGAGAGAGCCAGTTTTCTCACACGGAATGTTATATGTTGCCTTTTCAAGGGCAACAGCACAAAGCTGTGTTGCTATTACACGCATTAACAGACAGGGAAAATTACACCTTGGCCGTAATCAAGTATTCACCCCGAATGTAGTATTTCGGGAAGTCTTAGACTAATTTTGGGTAATTCTTTTTGTTGCCAGTCAACAATAGTGTTGTTCTTTATTTAGTTATAGCTATATGTAATGCCTAACAGATTATAGGTGAAACATTCATATCTCATGAATGTAAAGAATGGTTTATAGGTCTCCTTGGGAACTACCATTTAAAAAAACAGTAAGAAAGGATATAATGGTTATAGGTCTCTTTGGGAACCCACCATTTAAAAAAAAGGGTAAGAAAAGCATGGTTATAGGCCTCCTAGGGAACCTTCCATGTAAAATAAAGGTTAACGGACCTAAAGGGACACCTCATGGGTGGTCTGGAAAATCCCTTCTTATATTATATATTTATCATATATTATATTTTATTATTTATATATTTATTTTTTTATTTATCCAAATTTGATAGGTCTCAGTGCGAAAATAGAACAGAATTAAGAAATGGCTAAGAGAAGAACGCCAACGTGAAACGAAAACCTATTGAAAACGTATAGTAGTATACCTAAAATATATAGAGAGTACAGGAAGTGTGATAATTTTGGTTGGCTTAGAATCTGCTACAGCTGTATTCAAAGCTCAGTATAGGCGTATATAGTAGAATACAATAGGCGTATATAGTAGAATACAATAGGCGTATATAGTAGAATACAATAGGCGTATATAGTAGAATAAGAAGATATATGGTTAAAAATATTCCGCTTGCTCCCATTGCAAGTTCTTTTAGACGCTGTCACTTACGCTAAGCACTTCAGGACTGTTCCGGCTGTTTCCAAGCAGCTGAACCACTGACATATATAATATGGACTGACTACGTTCACGGAAATACACTACAGAAAGTGGGCTCACTTCTATATTGCTGACTCTTTCGATCTAAGCACCAAGTACCAACTGAGAGAGAACTGTGAATAACAAATAAATAAGTGGGTTCGTAGAAATAAAGGTTTTTAAATTAATGATTTAGGGTTATTACTGATAAAAGCTATTTTACTAAAGCCAAGATATACATTAGATACGCAGAAGAAATTCCAAAGGATTTATTAAAGTCATTTTTGGAACCATGTGCTCACTTTTTCAACTTCCCGAAAATGATTGTTTCAATGTTGGCATCGACCTAAGAACTCTTTTTGACACAAAAAATTGTGCCCACGTGAAATAGAAAGTTAAGTAGTCCATATTACATATGTCAGTGAGCTGAACAAAATTTTTTCATAAGGTATCTCTTTCTTCAATATATTCTGTCCTACTTTAAGCACCTCTAATAAAAGCAACGCGCATGCATACGAGTTTTATACGTATCAACACTTCCTATTCTCTCTATATTCTAATGCTGAGTACTCTTTCTTATACGAGTACGTACTACATTTTTTGGTCACGTTAGCCAGTGCTCACGATATCGAGGGTCGCTCTGTGAGATATCGTGTACATCTGATGATTGACGATACCTGAGGTGCTGTTTTCACGGTTTGCATCTCTACCAACGAGGTAAGAACTAAAGGCGATGCAAATGAGAAAATTTCGTGTACCCATTTCAAACACATTGACACTGATATTGTTTATACACAAGTGCCGTAAAATTTGTACACCTGTACACAATTGTACACCTATGCGCAATATTAAACGCCTTTATTTTCATATACTCAAAAGTATTTACTGAATTTGCAAACATGAACATAAAAACGCGTATAATTATGAAGAAAAGTTCAGTGGTAAAATGTTTGTGAGTAATATTTGCTTCGTGCTCCTACGGTTATTTCACGGGTTTTGCTGCGTCAATGCTCCAAGCCCAAAACAAACCAAAACTAAGTATGGATTTGACAGCGAAGACCAAAAATGGCGGAATGAAACATACCCAAATGCAGGGCAAAATTGGGTACGCTCATGTACACGGATCGTACATATGTTGCATCTCCTTTCGTTGATCTCTACCCACCCCAACCCTCCAACAATACCAGCGCCGGTGGGCTCACCATAAATGGGCTACAGACTGACAAACGAACAGACAGAAAGACGGAGAATATATCTAAATAACTTTTAATATTATATGGGGGTGTCCAATCCATTTTGCTCTACCATAATTATTTTTATGCTTTACAAACTTTGACAATTAAAGAAACAATGACAAACTTTCATCTTATAGGGCATAAAAATGGATATTTTAAGAAAAACATTAAAGTTCAAAATTTATGCATTTTATTCGTTGCCCTTACAGTTATACGATTTACACGAAGTGTAAAAGTTATTAATGTTATTGCTACCTTTAGCAAATGTAATTTTTAATATTTTTGATTTTTTTTTTAATTTTTTCTTCTTCGATTTTGGATTAGTTTTCTTTCTGAAAAATTATTTTATTCATTAATTTTTAAATTTACTAACATTAAAAATTATTTTCCTCTTTTCCTCTCTTCTTTTCCTTCTTCTTCTTTTCCTTCTTCTTCTTTTCCTTCTTCTTCTTTTCCTTTTTCTTCTTCGTTTCGTGTCATCACCTGCATTTCTTTTTCCATTTCATCACTAACAAATTTGTAAACAGATTAAATTGCTTTCGAATACCTATTTAATTTAAAAATATACTTACATTACTGTCTTATCCAACTGGATATCAAAATCCTGATCATCGGCCATTGTCACAGCTAATGCCATTCCCATTAAAACTTCGACACATTGCAGCTGATAGTCTGTGACGAAGAAGAGGGACAGTATTGTGTCCTCTGTTCCGTACTTTCCTATACATTTCATGATATTACGTCATCTGATGCTGGAAAATGGTTCGTAGTGGGAATAACTTGGGTTATGTTCATGTACACATATTATATACACAATCCATTAGTTTCATGCTAGAAATTTCTTCCATACCCGGGCATGTGGGTACTATTTGGAAAGGTCTCGATGACTACATAACTGAAATTTTGCATACAGGCTTTTAGAAAAACAGAGTTAGAAAATGGAACGGATCGGGTAGATCCTTCGTGGGGTTGCCATACAAACATTTCAATTTTTTAATATAAATTTTGGCACTGCCTGAAAACGCGTTCGGCGTTGCGAGCTGCACTTTCCCGACCACATCAAAGCAGAAACGTACACACCACCGATATATATTGCCATTTTCCTATAGGAAAGAATGGCACAAGTTTTACAGTTCTCTCTTTCGCCCTATGGCAGAGTTGGAGCTACCAACACAAAATATTGCTTACTGAATATTTACTTATGCTATTTGATATTTTTATGTTGGCTGCAGATGCAATCATCGCAGAAAGAATAAGGCAAAGATAGTGTTTACCATACGCCGTCTCTCTTACCCACACGCAGGATTCAGTTAAGAATAACTTTTGAAAATTAAAGTCGGAATTAGTTTAATTTCTTATAAGAGTGCTTATAAGCGAATAAAAAATCACATAAGAAAATAATTTTTTTTAATTTAATTCGATTTACGGGTGTAAAATTTCATGTGATTCGTTGAGTTTTACATATTTTTATGTAGTAAACGTTTTAAAGGGTTGCTCTAACGGTGATATACAGAAACACAAAATTTTTCTAGTGCTCCATTTATTTTGCGGTAATATTACTTGGCGTTGCTTTTCTATGGCTGACACAGTGTTGCCGCTTTCTTCGAAAAACTGGTGGTAGATTCGATTGAAAATGAGTGGATGAAAGCGGAAAAGTGTGGTATAAAATGATAAAGCGACACGAACTACATTTTAAAGATCTTATTTTTAATAACGAGAAGAATGAAAAAAAAAAAAACACTTTCGCCAAATGAGAAAACAAAACAAGAATGCAGAAAAATATTCTAAGGTAATCGAAACCAAATTTAGCAAAAAGCTAATTATCTAAAAACAAAAAATGGTTCTTAGTAACTAAACTTGTCTTACACAATAATAACATACATATTTACTGCATAAAAATTTATGCTCTTGTAAGGCTTTACTTATTCTAAGGGTGGCTCAAAAATAATTGATCCTTTGAGCATTTCTTTACAAAATACCTACATGTAATACTTTCTCCAGGTTTTATCTCCATACGATTTTTTGTTTGTTTTTCTAGTTTGATTAAGGAGAAATATATTCTTTCAGTAGTAGCACTAGTATTAGAGGTGAGAATACCAAAATACCTACATACATGTATTTCGCTGAGTTCCTTGAGCATGCATTCTTCGATCAAGTTAATTTCTTTAGTCAACTTTTTCCAGCCTTTTACTATATCTCCTTCATAATATTCATGGATTTTATCCGTTGAAAAAGCCCCCTATCATTCAGTATTCCTGAAGAGGCTTCATTAAATGGGAATGCGTCCAAAATGGAAAAAATAAATTGTAGGTCTTCCTTTTGAATTATGATTTATATATGTGCTCTATAAGACGAAAATCAGATCATCCCTTTAACTCGTCCCACAGGTTAACGTTACAGAAGAAGAGTCTGCTTAATTTCACCTACATCTAATTTTTCTATTTTTTTCTATTTTTTAATATGTTTCTTAAACTCCAATCAAAAGAGCATGTTTGAGAATGGTAGATGTACATTTGAGTCTTAGTATTTAACAGAAATATTAATGTTTTCAGGTTGAATCTTATCTTTCAAAATTTTGAAAAACATGTGTGGAATCGTATAGTAAATTAATTTCCCCACACAGACATGTTTCATTATTGCCGGCACAGTTATGTTTATGCCAATCAAAAAAATCGTAAAAGAACAGAGGCAACCCACAAACATATGTATAATAAAATAAAGACAAAAATTGTGGTAAATTTTGACCTTTGCGAGGAGAGGTGGAAGAAATGAAATACTTGAAAACTTGTGGAAGACCTCGCGCAACACTGGCCTGACATCATACGGACATCCGTTGACAAATCAATTGTAAGCAAATAAACCGGCATTGGCAAATGTGAAATTTTTTTACCATGGCTGTTTAGTTTTATAGCTATTTCACTTCTATTTAAACAATTAAACTTGCCTGAAAAACGAATTGCTACTGCACTAACTCCGGCTCTTTCTGCAGCACAGCATAACGTACTTAATCACCATAATGCATACTCCGGAGTGTCGATTACATTAAATCTGTTGCAATTAACAATATTTAACTACACTGTTTCACTATTACATAAGTACTAATCACTTTTAAGTATGTTTTTAATAACAAAAATAATAAAACAATACCGGACTTATTTTCGTTAAATCATAAGTGTCAGAAACGTCGAATTTTATACAACAGAGCCTATCCTTTTTGCTACATAATCCAAGGTCGTAACTGTTCACATGAACATTGACGGTATACAGAGTAACAAGGTATGCCTAGGCGCACTAGCCTACTAGTTATTTTGACTTGAGCTCTGACTTCAAGGCATCACAATTTATATGAATAAGTCGCAACAATTATTGAAATAAATTACTTGGTATCAGCTTTGAAAAAATAAGACGGATAATATGATATACGTAGTAAATAAAAAAATATGTAATTAATTAATAAAGAAAAGTAATACTTTTTGCAAGCGGTCAGGTAAAAAATTACAGAAATTTTAATCTGTAAATAAAGTTGTAATACTTTGTTCATGACCGCTGAAATTAATATAAATATTAAATGCTTTAAAAAATTTACATTTAGCGGAATTGGAAGAAATAGCAAAGTTGAGGAAAAGATTAAATTTTTGGGTAAACTACTATTTGGCCAAATGTGACAAATATGGCATTTTCCCTGTACATGTTTTATTAATTCAAGAACACTTTCCCGGCTTAATTCCAATTCAGCATTCTTGTAATACTAAAAGTCATATAAATCGCCTGCACTAATGTCCACTCAGATGGTAGTGAAATAGTCCTGCCATTTTTAAATCACAACATGTCAAATGTGTTGCAATCTTGGGTCTACATTGGACATTTGGTAGACATGACATAAACGAAGACATGGCAGATATCCAATGCGGGTGCAGTGTCACTCATGTCATGTCCTAACTCCCGGAGCCATAATTCTTATGATTTTGTTTGCTATTGGGGCTTACTAGTCGAAATTTGCCACTGTAAATTTAATGTCTTTTTGAAAATCTTAATAACGAAAAATGATATGCAGCTGGTGTTTTCTGCAAATATATGTGTGTTGTAATATTCAATATTTTAGAAAACGGAACGTGTCGTCAATTTATTTCAAACTCATATTTTTTTCTATAGCGAACAGTACATAATTGGGTTTCATCAAAGTAAATTTTCCTTTGTAAAATTTTTCGAATTTTGATGTCTCTTTTCTAAAATTTGTTTTTTTTTTCTTTATTGCAACCGGTGCGATCCGCAAATTGAAACTTATTTATTTCTATCTTAACAAAAGAAATGTCATTTTTAATTCTTCCGTCAGTCTGTAAATACCTACATGCTTGGAGTCGGCCATCATTCTGTATGGTTTTAGGTTAGAGGTATATTCCTTTCCTCAAGGTCAAAACGTTTCCCAAAAACTAGGGAGAAACAAATCAGGTAAATTATATCGACTATTTCTACATACATACTTGGTGTCCCGTATGTCGTCTGGGACCCGAAGACTATGGATAGGTCATGCTTGGGGCTCACATGCTCAAGTAAAATGTACGACTTGTGCATGGCACAGTTGTACGATCTGCAATAGCGTGTTTAGCGAAAGACGGTGACTGAAGTATGGTATTACATTGCTGACAAAAGAGAAGAGTACATTTTCTGGACGCAAATGAATCATTTTGCGAAACAAAAAGTAAAATTGTCCAACCGTCAGTAGGGCTAAAGCACATTTAGCGTCGGGAAAGAAAGGAAGGCAATACGTACCTATATTAAAATTAAAGGCAACATCACGACTGGCTCCTGTCCAAAGAATATGAAAATAACGAATAGTTAAATTTTTTGGATTAAAAAGAGCCTCGACCAGCCTTAATCAGTTCGTACGTAGTTGTTCATCCGTTCATCCACTCAAATCAAATATTCTAGCTTCCGTTTGCTCAGAAGTTTCTAGTCTTTGGTCCTTCATCTTTAAGTAAAAATATATTATTAAAAGTAATGTCAGACCACCTAACATTAATGCAATGCGATGTTCAAGCATGCGTTAATGGCAAATGTTACGCTGCCCCTGATGCGTTAAAGTGTAGCTCAGTCGAGACAGGGCGGGTATCATTAAAATAAACGGCCAGTGGGAAGAATTGTGCGCCACTGTTTTTTTTTTGTTTTCTTTTTTTGAGAATTACCACGAAACTCAATCGATTCAACAACAGAATATGAGGTAATTCAATGTTCTTCACTTAAAAAAAAAAACCAAGAATACTATTACTAGGTACATAAGTATGTTGGCATATACTTAACTTTTCTTCTGCAAGCAAGCTGTGAAGTCCCAATATGGGCTTTACATAAAAAAAAAGGGGAGGTGCCGGTGTGGTGGACAGGACTGGTGAACGCAAAATTTTAATGTCAATATTTTTTTATTTCTCACAAAATTTACCTTAGCCTAATAATTCAATTCTAACAAAAATGATAATTATAAAAAAAATAATACACTAAAAAAATAATAAAACCAAACAAATAAGAATTCAACTGATAATTTCAAAATAAAAAATCCAAAAGAAAATAAAACGAACTCAAAAAATCCAAAATAAATCGCGACTATTCCACGTTTAACCTGTAAAATATAAAAAACCGAGAATAGAAGGAATCTCTAAATGAAGTACAAACAGAATGAGCTTCATTCACTGCTCATTAAATTTGCCAGGTTCAAAACTACCTTAGCCTTGGGGGTGCTGAAAAAATATAATTTAATTTAATATATTTAATTAATAAAAAACTGGGTTCAATTCTTCCCTTCCTAATCAAGACTTAATTTCGGTTTAGCGCTTCCGATCTGTCTTGTTGACTGCTCAATTTGCAAGTGATTTGCTATCAATCAATCAATCAATCAATCAGAGTTCTTCACACGCGATTTACGAAACGAAACGAATTTTGACTGTCTTAAACCGAACCGATATCCCGGGATATTTGATAATATACACGTACAGGCTTTAATTTTAGCCTAGGTTTCACTTTTGTCTTTGATGCACTTTACACTTTAAATGTTCGAATAATTATTAACTCTAAGTTACGCGATGTCGAAAATTAATAACAGCTTGTTGCGCGACAGCAAGCTGTGTTCTTGTCTGTTATTTAATTTTGGGATGTGTGGATTTAGAGGAATAGGGAAGTTGGATGGGAGTGGGAGGTTGTGGAATGTTAGAGATCTCTCTAACTTGCTTTGTGTTGAAGACTGGCGTTTCTTCCAACATGGTGAGAAATATCCCGAAAGTCCAGGATGGTCCAGCGTTGATAAGTCCCACGATGATCGAGATGCCAGGATGGTGTCCTATCCACGGTTGTGGCTTCCTTTATTGGTGAAGAAAGTAAATCTTTCGCCCAGGTAATAAATGTTTCTCAGTGATTTGCTATTCCCAACAGCTCGCTATTTATAGCCGGGAATACAATGGGAGCAGTGCGTCTGTCGGTCGCTGTTGCCTTGACGCTATGCAGTAGCAGCGTGTCGCTATGGAGATTTTTGTTGTCGTTGGCGTAGTGGAGAACTTCTTTGGTAAATAGAAGAAGAAGATAATGTACCAGCTGCCTGTGACACAAATGTCACTGGAGACGGCAGTAGCCGTAAACAATGGTAAGTTTTTTCATTTTTGTTTATTTATTTATTTGTGTTAATGTATTTTTATGTTTATATTTCCAGCTTTGCGGCTCTCGAGGAGGAATGCTGTGTTTCGTGGGAGTTGGATTCCACGGTTTTAGATAAGTAAACTTTTCATGTAAAAAGTCTCAGATCGGAATGATCTGAGACTTTTACTTTTTATTTGTATTATAATTAATTTAGTTTTGTTTTCTTTTTAGGTATCTTTATAAAAAGAAAAAATTTTCTAAAAGGAGAAAAAGGAGGCCCGAATAACTACAGGCAATGCCTATAAAGTGCCAGGAGTTGCTGTGGCACTTTATATGTACATATAGTGAGTGTTTTTATTTATATTTGTTTTAGATTATTGTTCCGCGACGGAACATCCTCCCGCCTCAAAAAAAAAGGAAGGTAGCTGGAGAATTTTGATTGAATAAATTTTGTTTGAAAAATAAAGTTAGTATTTGTCTATAACCCTTGTCCTGTTGTGTTCTTTGTTATTATTACTATGATTTAAAAAGAGTTCCTTTTTTTTTTTTTTTTTTAACAAACTTACGTTTCTTGACCTGTAGGCGTATGCGTATTTTTCCGTTTGATGTTTTGATGAAACGGAGAGTGTCGCCTTCGTCGGTTTGTACCCTGAAGCATTTTCTTGCTGTCAAGGCTTTTTCCCATGGTATGGGCTGCCTGCGGATCTCACTCCACAGAAGTGGATCAATAATAAAATTTGTTGGAGGCAGAATTGCGTCCTGGAAAAGTACTCCTGTTCGTGGAACTGGGCGTGTCCTTTCTTCATCATTTGCCTGCACTGGTTTTGGAGGTGAGCTGGTACCTGGTTCCTCAGCTAGTTGTGGCGTTCTTGGACGTGGTTTTTTGAAATCCCGTGGCGCTGAGCTGACACATTCTGCACTTTTTTCGGTCTCATTTCGACTTGTTGTTGCCTGTGGGTTTTTGGCTTGTTTTGGACTTGAGCTGGGACGTGGTTCATGTAGCGGTTTGAAATAGGGAACTTGCGGGAGTATCCGTGCCCTTTTCGGTGCAGAACTGGGATATTCTACACGATTTTCGCGTTTTGTCCCAGTTGGGGGTCGAGATGGAGTCGTATGGACTCGAATACCTGGGCCTCGTGCGAGTGCCTGTACCTGTTTGGTAGCTGGGACTGCCTCGAATGGAGGCTTGAATAACCTTGGTGGTTTGGGCATCTCTGTTGCTCGTAACTGATCCTTTATTGGAGTAGTCTTAGGTAACGAAGGACCCCTTATTTGAATATTCTCTAGATCGGGAATGTCATCGATCCAGAGACAGTCATCCAGGCAAGGTAATGAGTCCATAGTTTCAAAAAATAATAAACCAAAAAAACAACTCAAAAAAGAAATGATAAAAACTAAAAAAATTAACCAAATTAAAAGAAAACTAATGATGGCGGTCTTATCTACTTCATGTGTGCTTGTCAAGTGATGACTTCTTTCGATTTGAGCTGAAGTTGGATGAATTTGTATTGCTTTATTTTGTTTAATTAAGGCCCACACGCTTCATTTTTGAATTGAATAATGTGATTCGGGGATAAATGTATATATTTGTGGTGTAGTATTAATTTATTATTTATGTTAGTAATATTGTACTATTTAATTTGGTACTGATATTACGAAAAGTTATTGTGTTGAGAAAAACAAATGTCGTGCTTCGTTATGCCCGTGTGGGATCGTTTGTGCTTCGTGTGGGATGTTATTTATTTTTGATTTTTAATGTGAAAAATTTTGTTGAATTATATTTTTGTTTAAATGGGTAACTTGTATAATTTAATAATTGGCCGAATTATTTGAGTATTCTGTGTTTTGACAGTTGCTACTCTGACCCTTTTGTCCTGGCCTGGGTTGATTTTTATTATTCGACCTGTCGGCCATTTTGTGGCTGGACAATGATGATCTTGTATTAAAACTAAATCATTTATTTTGAGGTTATCTTCTGGTTTTTTCCATTTTTTACGAGCTTGTAAACCTTGAAGATATTCTTTTGACCACTTTTTCCAGAATTGATCTGTCAACCATTGGACATATTGCCAACGTTTGAGGGAAGTTGTTTTATCAGTGATAGACAGTTCTGGAATTGTCTTTAAATTTCGACCAATTAAAAAATGCCCAGGAGTTAAAATGTTAAAATCGCTTGGATCATTGGAAAGCGGTGACAGAGGTCTGGAATTTACGCAAGCTTCGATTTGACAGATTACGGTTGACAGTTCTTCAAAAGTTAAAATGGCGTTTTGCAAGGTTCGCTTCAAGTGGGTTTTTACTGCCTTAACTCCTGCTTCCCATAATCCACCAAAGTGTGGCGCTGACGGTGGGTTGAAATGCCACGTAATGCTTGCTAGTTCTGTGACAGTAGAACTGTCATGTGGAAATGTCTTCAAAATGGTTTTAATTTGATTAGACAATTCCCTGCTTGCGCCGACGAAGTTCGAGCCGCAATCGGAATAAATATGGGCGCATAAGCCTCGGCGGCTTATGAATCGCTTCAATGCAGCGATGAATGCCGCTGTCGTCAATTCCGACACGACTTCAATGTGAATGGCTTTGGTCGCCATGCATACAAAAATGCTTAGATATCCCTTTATGATTTTAGCGTTTCTTAATTTTGACGTTTTAATGTCAATGGGACCGGCATAATCGACGCCAGTGTGTTCGAAGGTTAATGCAGGGGTGATTCGTGATGATGGAAGGTTTCCCATAATCTGTGTAGATGGCGTTGGTTTTGTTTTGAAGCAGGGGATGCATTTTCGTAACTGCTGACGAACGGTGTTTCTGGCGTTAAGCAGCCAGTATTTGTTACGTAATAAATTGAGGGTAAGTTGTATACCTCCATGTAATGCACAATGATGAATGTTATTAATGATAATCCGTGACACATGATGGTCATTTGGTAGGATGATTGGGTGCTTTTGATTGTAGGTCAGTATCGAATTTTCGAGTCTGCCGCCGACTCGGATTAATTGTTTATGGTCTAAATATGGATTAAAAGTGAGAATGCGGCTTGTCCTTGAAATTGGTTTATTTGATTTAAGACAATGGAACTCATTTGGAAATGCTATCTGCTGTACAATGGATATGATAATATTCTCAGCTTCTTGTAATTCGGAGTATGTGAGATAGCTAGACTGCTTAATTGTGCTTTTAGATTTGCAGTTGTTAAAAAACCTTTTGCAATAAGCGACAATTCTTACTAATTTAGGGAATGAGGAATACCTTGTTAACCATTCAATTTCTAGGCCAGTGCAAGTCAATGCCTTGACTGTTCGGATCTCAAGTTCAGAGCACTTGTGAAACGTGGGCTGTTTTGGCCAATCCTCTCTGGATTGCTGTAACCATGATGGTCCGTTTGGGTTTCTGAAGGGCAGTTTAACCTGATACTGACCTTGTTTCAAGCGCTTATGTGATGCTGTATATATTTCCTCACATAGCTCGTCATCGGGATTTGTTATTTTCCTTGGGATTTCCTCTATCTCCCAAAATTTTTTCAACTGTTGCTCTAGCTGATATTCTGGTTCTATTTGAACAGTGAACGTCTTAACTGTGCTGGGTTTTTTGCTGCTTGTACTTCCCATTAGGATCCATCCTAATTGGGTATGCTGAGCAGTTGGATCTCCAGGGGCGCCCTTTATGACTCCGCTCTCAATGATTTCGGCGTATACATCTGCTCCCAGTAGTAAGTCTATTTGACCAGGGTTGTAGAACCTGGGATCGGCGAGTAGCAGATGTTGCAGATAGAGTAATTTTTTGACATCTATGGTGTCAGCTGGTACGAAATCTGTGATCTTCTGCAATATCAGAGCGTTGATCTTGGTTTCAAATTTCGTGTTGATTGATTTCATCTTGAATGATGTTTGTGCCTTCACGTGGGCGGTTTGAATTTTTCCTAACCCGCTGACTTTGACGTGTGTTGTTTTTCGTGGTAGCCTTAAACGTTTACTGGCAGCTTCAGTAATGAACGATACTTGTGAGCCCGAGTCTATTAGAGCTCTCATTGTGTGGGTTTGTCCGTCTGGACTCTCTATATCGACTAACGCAGTTGACAATAATGCCCTACTGACGTTTGTTGAAAAGAATGACTTTGTTACTGGCTCATTACTGTCGTTAGGCTCTTTAAGTTTTATTTCAGATTGCTCTTGGTTATGTGTTGATAAATTCTCTTTTTCTAAATGGATGAGAGTGTTGTGCCTCTTGTGGCATTGGAGGCATGATTTTTTGCTTGGGCAGCCATTGAGGTTATGTCCTGACGAAAGGCAGTTTTTGCATAACCTGTGATTATTTATAAAATTTCATCTCTCCTTTGGAGATAATTTTTTAAACGAAGAGCATTGAAAAAGAGTGTGATTCTGCTTGCACATTGAGCATGTGTGCGATTTGTTCAAAAATGTGTAGGCATTTTTGTTGGTATAGTTTCTTTGGGATGCACTAGTGTGCGCCTTTGAGGTTTGATACCCGCTGCGGGGATCTCGAGTACGAACACGTGCCTCGTTTTGGTTTTTGTACTGACGTACATTTTCTTGTGTCTTAGTATTTTGACACTCTTGGATTGCTTCTAGAGTGCGGAACCTTGTCTCTAGAAACGTTGACAGATCGGAATATTTGGAAATTTCGTTTCTTGTTCCTTGCTCATGCTCCCACAATTGATGTGTTTCTGGAGGGAGGCGTTGAACAAGATGGTATATCAGTATGGCGTCCCAATGTTCAACTGGAAGCCCTAGATATCGAAGCTCATGAAGACTCTCTTCTGTTTGATCGAGAAGGGAGCGTATGGCGTGAGCTGATTCGGCTTTTATAGGTGCTTGACTAAGTAATGTTTTTAAATGAGTGTTTACTAGTACTCTCTTGTTTTCGAATCTCTTTTGTAAGAGTTCCCATGCCTTGAGATAATTCGCATCGATTACCTCGAATTGGCGTAATAGGCGTTCTGCTTCCCCCGTAACGCTAAGTTTTAGGTAGTGAAGTTTCTGAACCTTTGATAAGTTTGGATCTTTGTGGATCAGCGAATTGAATAGATCATGGAACGTATGCCATGTCTTGTAATTGCCATCAAATATTGGTATTTGTATGGGTGGAAGCCGAGTCTCAATTTTTGGTAGACGTACTGTCTGTGTGGCAGGTTGTTCTCTAGTATGAGGTAACGTTGGGAACGACTCCTCTAGCTCCTGTGACAACTTTGACATGAGATTGATATATAATTCTTCGGTCTCTTCATATAAGTTGCCTTCGGCATATTCGCTGTCCGCGCCGTTTTCGGTTGACCAGATTGCTATATGCGTCTCTGTAAATGCTTGCCATAGCTTTTCAAGAGATTGAATGCGAGTAGCATAATACTTCTTTCCTTGTTTGGTTTCTGAATTTGCCTTGCCATGGTTAATTCTGGCTTTATCTATTTGGTCGTTTAGACCCTTTTGTGTGAGAATTAGAATATCAACATCCGCCATTTTGTTTTCCCAGTCCTATCCGGCTCGAAGGACCAATGTGAAGTCCCAATATGGGCTTTACATAAAAAAAAGGGGAGGTGCCGGTGTGGTGGACAGGACTGGTGAACGCAAAATTTTAATGTCAATATTTTTTTATTTCTCACAAAATTTACCTTAGCCTAATAATTCAATTCTAACAAAAATGATAATTATAAAAAAAATAATAAAACCAAACAAATAAGAATTCAACTGATAATTTCAAAATAAAAAATCCAAAAGAAAATTAAACGAACTCAAAAAATCCAAAATAAATCGCGACTATTCCACGTTTAACCTGTAAAATATAAAAAACCGAGATTAGAAGGAATCTCTAAATGAAGTACAAACAGAATGAGCTTCATTCACTGCTCATTAAATTTGCCAGGTTCAAAACTACCTTAGCCTTGGGGGTGCTGAAAAAATATAATTTAATTTAATATATTTAATTAATAAAAAACTGGGTTCAATTCTTCCCTTCCTAATCAAGACTTAATTTCGGTTTAGCGCTTCCGATCTGTCTTGTTGACTGCTCAATTTGCAAGTGATTTGCTATTCCCAACAGCTCGCTATTTATAGCCGGGAATACAATTTGAGCAGTGCGTCTGTCGGTCGCTGTTGCCTTGACGCTATGCAGTAGCAGCGTGTCGCTATGGAGATTTTTGTTGTCGTTGGCGTAGTGGAGAACTTCTTTGGTAAATAGAAGAAGAAGATAATGTACCAGCTGCCTGTGACACAAATGTCACTGGAGACGGCAGTAGCCGTAAACAATGGTAAGTTTTTTCATTTTTGTTTATTTATTTATTTGTGTTAATGTATTTTTATGTTTATATTTCCAGCTTTGCGGCTCTCGAGGAGGAATGCTGTGTTTCGTGGGAGTTGGATTCCACGGTTTTAGATAAGTAAACTTTTCATGTAAAAAGTCTCAGATCGGAATGATCTGAGACTTTTACTTTTTATTTGTATTATAATTAATTTAGTTTTGTTTTCTTTTTAGGTATCTTTATAAAAAGAAAAAAATTTCTAAAAGGAGAAAAAGGAGGCCCGAATAACTACAGGCAATGCCTATAAAGTGCCAGGAGTTGCTGTGGCACTTTATATGTACATATAGTGAGTGTTTTTATTTATATTTGTTTTAGATTATTGTTCCGCGACGGAACACAAGCTTTAATTATTCCGTGATAATTCTACTGGCGGACTCATCCAGATTCGTCCTTCCTTTTGTTATCATTTCTTGTTATTTTTTTTCTTTTTTCTTAATTTCCTTACTTTTTTTTTTAATTTACACAAAACTTTGAATTAGAATTTTACTACCAAAATTGCCTGGCACACGCTTACCACACTTGCCTTCTCTCGGGAGACAATACTGACCTTTCCCGGAAGCTGTCTCGTTTCAAATCCACCTTGAAGTATTTAAGCTACTTTCCAATTGATTTGACAACTTGTGTCTCTTCGTACGGTCTCAACTGTTTGTTGCACGCCACTTGGTGTACAACAATCTTTTTCAAATAATTTAACTCCTTTTTGTTTTTAATAACGTTTATCTTTTATTCGGTATAGTTTTCACAGAATAATTCGCATTAACAGACTTTAATACACTTGCAAACTATTTAGAATAAATACACTTAGTAAAACTTTTTGGAATTTGTACTTTGTAGAAAAACTTTTAAGATAAAAATAAAACTCTGCAAAATTAATTGATCACTGGGAAACACTGGAGGCCTTACCTTGGGTAGGGGGACTCTCCAGGTTGAACTTTAAAAAACTTCTCTCTGTTGGCTTCGCTTCAACAGCCTTTTTATTCAAAATCGAACCAATTCTTTAACCAATCAGAATTGGTCGATTATGCACTTTCCTATTTTGTGGGAATTGTCGGGTAGACAATTCCATATGTATGCACATGTTTCGATTTTTGTCCAAACGGAAAACGCTCAAATGACAAAAATCGAATAAACAATTGAAAATCACAATTCTGATTTTTGTTTAAACGGAAACGCTCAAATAACAAAAATCAGAAAAATAATTAAAAATTGGCTTTTCGTCTTGAACGGAAACGCTCGAATTTCAAAAATCGGTCAACAATTGGGATATCACAAAAACAATTAAGAATGACAAAAACAATCAGAGACAATTTTCAGGGTCACCAGTAGCATATGGAAAATGATAAACAAATTTTAGATTACATAAGAGCACTAGACCGACGGTCAGTACTCAGAAGGGATCGTATATCATGTTTTCGTTCTTATGAACGGTAGCTACTTCGCGGTGACGTGTTTATTTGATTGTCTAGCGGGTGCCCCGAGGAATGTTGAAATAAGACACCTGTTTCTGAGTGTGTTAATGGGTTAAGGTTTTTGTATGTTGGAAATGATCTTGTCATGATATCATGAATAGTATGTTAGGTTTATTTTTAGGTTTTTGTGATATGTGGAAATGATATACATATGTAGATATTGCCTTTTGGCTATTGAATAATGCATTTGGATAATTAGAGAATGCAATTATTGGAATGTGCGTTATGAATGTGGAGGAGGTGATGTGGATTCATGACACCTTCCCCCTAAAGAGAAATTTTGTATTTCTTGAAAAGAATTAGAAAATTTTTGTTGGAATGGATGTTGATGCTCCGCCGTTGAAAGTTACAATATTTGATTAGAGTTTTTGACAAATTACAATCTAAATATAGGTATTATAATTATTTTTGTTTTCAAATTATATAGGTAAGTGATATATGTATGTGCTTGCATTTTATGACTATAATACCTTATTATATAACCTATATCTAGGGTTTGATACAAAAAATTATATGTAGGTATTAGTTTTTCTTATTAGTTGAGATACTTATATGATAAAAATGTTTGATTTATTGAGATAAATTTAGTATTTTGAATAATAAAATTTTTATATATATTGAAAAAAAAAAGGTAATTGGCTTATATTACTAGAACAAAAGAAACTAAATTAAATGTTCCCTTTTTCTTTTTCGTTTTTAATTAAACGTTCTAGTCAGAGGTATGTTCCTAGGAGAGGATTCTAGTTCAACATTAGCCTGACGTAATTCATTTTCAGTGGTTTCTGAGATTACATGTTTTTTCTTGATATAGTACTTAATTACTCTTAATATAATAATAATAGAAGCTATTGCTACTAAACAGTATATGAGTAGATAATGATGAACGTCGTGTGGGGTGACGTTTTTTAATTTAGTTTGTTCTGTACTTCTAAGAGATTTAATGTCCTCGCTGATATCAAAAAGTTCTTGATGATTATTGTTTCTTATCGTAATCTCTTGTGGTACATTTAGATTAATTCTTTCCATCAAGGATGTGATATTAGTTAGATTAATTGATGGCAAATAAAATTTATCAAGGGTTGTTGTTCCTTCAGAATGTCCGTAAAGTGTTTGAAAGTCGCTTCGAATATAGCAGGTGGGTCGAATTTCTAAAATTCCGGTACCTTTTAAGGTTAGTGGTTTAATTTCGCCATTGCATATATTATCTAAAGTGAGGGGTGATCTGAGACTGTAGAGCCATTTGTTAGGATTTGCCAATTGTATCCATAAGGAAGAGCCTTTTAGGGTATTTAACGTACAAGAAGGCGGGAGATCTTGGGTATGTTTTAGCAATTCCATTTCGCATTGGTTATCTCTAGAATTAAGATTGAAGATTGGGTGAGTCGTCTGACATATATAATGGTGAGGAACATTTTGTAGACATTGATGAAAATCTTCGTGATTCATAGGATAGTGTTTTTCTCGATTCAGAGTGACTAATAGAAATTCGGTAGTGGGTTTGATATAAACAAAGGAGTCATTCACGGCAATCGGGAATGGTATAATTTTATACACTTGGAATTGAGTACTTGAAGGTAGAGGGATTTTAGTTTCAATAATAATTTGATTGTTTATCTTATTAGTACTCGTTTGGCTAACTCTATACAAATCAATGAGTAAGTTTGGTGTAACGGGGACAGGTAATGTCGTTCCCGATGGAAGATTTTTCCTAATGATGGTAAGGGTATGTTCGAGTTGATAGGGAGTTATCATAAGGGGATTTGATGTTCCATGTTTAATGTCAAGCAACATTTCCAAAATAGCCTTTTGTGTGTTTTGGTATCTCATAAGGGAGAGTGTTGTAATGGTAATGGCATTTTCTAGTTCTAGTTCTATGAGGTTATCATTTATTTGAAAGGTTAAATTATTGACGACTTGAGAGATTTTAGCGAGTTTCCTTTTTATATTTCCGAATTCTTTTTGGATTTGGGACGAAGTTTTATTGAACACGTTGACAGTTTTGTCGACGATTAGGGTTTGAGACTTTAATAGTTCCAAAAGATGATCTTCGTTTGCTTTTAGGAGTTGTATTTGTTCGTCGTAGTGCTTGGCATCTTCTTCGTTCAACGTTCCGAACAAATTTTTGCTTATACTTCCGACAATATTTAACAAAGCTCTACGTGACCTTAAATGTTTTGGTTCTAGGATTTCGTCAATCTGATCTATTTCGCTCCACAACACCTTTTGCATATTAATCTGCGCTTCACAGTGGTTTGAATGTGATTTGTTAATTGTACTGAGACAGAGATTTTCTATATTACTAGCTTGGATTTTTAAGTAATCTAGTTCTGTGTAAAAATTATCTAAATTATAATACGTTACTAATTTCCAAGAGTTACTGTATAGATGAACTGTTCCGAATTCTTCAAAATAGATACCCGGGGTAGAATCGAAAATCGTGACGTTTGTAGCGCTCGTCGTTGTGCATAATAATGCGAAGAATATAATTGGTCCGATCATCCTGACCTATGGAAAAAACGGATGAATAGTTCGTGATTAGTCGACGAATAACTTCAAATGGTTATTATGAATTCGTTTATTTTTGTTTTTAATTCTGACGATAGAGTTTTCGGACGAAGGAGTCTCTATTATATCGTATGGTCCTTCCCATAGCGGTGATAACTTATTTTTTCGGGTATGATTTTTAATTAAGACTTTATCGCCTATTACAAAATTTTTGGGTTTGGATGATTGGTCATAATATGTCTTGGATTTTTCTTTATTTCTTATAAGATTTTCCCTAGCAATCTTATGAGAATGTTGAAGTCTGGCTTTTAGTTCGCTGGCATAATTGTCGTAATTATACGCAACTTCAGGATTTTTTTTCAATGACGTTGGGATTTCGGCATGGAATCCAAATAATAAGTTATGCGGCGTGTAGCCTGTGCTTGAATGAACAGAATTGTTGTAAACGAACATAGCGTAGGGGATCCAAGTATCCCATGTAAGTGGATCTGTTGACACATAGTGTCGAAGATATTCAGCTAAGGTTCGGTGGCTTCGTTCTAAAGCTCCGTTTGTTTCTGGGTGATAAGGAGTGGTTTGTAGCTTATGAATTTTCAGTAGTTTACATACTTCATTAAATGTCGAACTTAAGAAATTGGTTCCTTGATCAGTTAAGATCGTTTCAGGTAGACCGTGTTTACATATGATTTGTTTCGTAAACTGTTCTGCTACAGTGTGCGCTTCGGCATTTGGTAAGGGTACGGCATCTGAAAATTTCGTCAGATCATCTTGGAACGTAAGTATATATTTGTTATCCAAATAACTAGTGGGTAATGGTCCTACTATATCTAAGAATATTTTTTCAAAGGGTTTATTACTAGTTGTGGTTATTTTCATAGGCATTCTTTTGTTTTTGCTACACTTATTTTTCTGGCAGGAGGGACACTTCTTAATGTAGTCTCTAATATCTTTGAACATGCCTTGCCAATTGTAGATTCTTTTTATTTTGCTTATAGTTTTGGCTTCACCTTGATGACCGCCTAACGGAGAGATATGATGCTCTTTTATTACTTGAGCTATATCTTCAGGGTCCGTTAGTTTAATTACCTTATTAAGAAAGAAAATTGGTCTAGTGCCTGACTTTTCAAATTCTTTAGAACATAGAAACTTTAGTTCGCGATAACTAGTATTATCGGTGATTGGTATGGCTATAGAAATAGTTTTCTCGTTCTTTGAGTAGGCCTTAAATTGTTGAAAAATTTTTATTATTTGATTTCGATCAGTTTCATTTCTGATAGGTATAGGAGCGCGTCCAACAATGTAAGAAATTTTGCCTTTGTTAAATTCAATAGCTTCTCCTAGGGGTATTACGTAGTTATCGGGTAAATACGTACTTAATGAATTTTCCTGTATGGAGCTATGAATTGGCAATAAGAAGTATTTTTTCTTAATATCACGAGTCTCTAGAAGATCTTTCGTGTTTTCTTCTACATAAGTTGATGTAGGATTATTATTTGTTTCCTTTGGGAATTCGATTTGAACCTTATTTTGACTTCTAGTTACCACCTGTATAGCTTTACTTTTATCAGGGATCGCACGGCTGAGTGCGTCGGCATTTAGATTTGCTTTTCCTGGTTTGTATATGATTTTGTAATCATACTCTTCTAACCTTATTCTCCACCTCATTAGGCGAGAAGTGGGGTCTTTCAGGTTCATGAGCCACGTGAGGGGCTTATGATCTGTGATGATAGTGAACTTCCGACCGTACAGATAAGGGCGAAATTGCTCGACGGCAAAAATTATCGCTAATAATTCCTTTTCTATGGTGGAATACCTCGTCTCGGCCTGATTGAGAGTTCTACTTGCAAAACAGATGGGTTTATCTTCACCGATTTTTCCTTGAGACAATACACTACCTACAGCGTAGTCGCTTGCGTCTGAAGTCACTAAAAATTCTTTATCGAAACATGGGAATTGTAATATCGGAGCGTTGAGCGTTTTTTCTTTAACGATTGGAAAGCTTCATCGCAAAAAGCATCCCATTTGAAAGTAGCATCCTTTTTTAAAAGAGCTGTTAAAGGTTTGGCTAGCTTTGCAAAGTTTGGAATGAAACGCCTATAATAGCCGACAAATCCTAAAAAGGATTTTACGTCTTTCTCCTTTTTTGGAATAGGATAATTGGTAACTGCTTCGAGCTTAGCGGGATCTGGTGATACTCCGTTTTTGGTTATAAGATGACCCAGATAGGCTATCTGCTTACTGAGAAAGTGACATTTCTCGGGTTGTAGCTTGAGATTATGTTCTCGAAGCCTGTCAAAAACATTCTGGAGTCTAGAGTTGTGTTCTATCAGATTGTACCCGTATATAATAATGTCGTCCATATAAACAAAGCATTCTATGCCTTGGAGACCGACTAAAATATTATTCATCAGCCTTTGAAAAGTGGCTGGAGCTCGCTTTAGACCAAATGGCATACGGTTATAGTGGTAATGACCATAAGGTGTACTAAATGCAGTTTTTTCCTTGTCGCTTTCACTCATGGGTATCTGGTGAAAGCCGTTGGCTAAGTCCAACGTGCTAAAATATTTGGCTTTTCCCAATTGATCTAAGATGTCCGTTATGTTTGGCAATGGAAATGCGTCTCCCACAGTTATATCGTTGAGACGTCTGAAATCAACGACTACTCTCCATCTTTTATTGCCATCGGCATCTGGTTTTTTAGGAACTAATAATAGAGGTGAGTTCCAAGGGCTTGAACTGGGACTAATGATTTCGTCTTCTAACATTTTATTAATTTGATTGTTAATTTCTTCACGCTGAGCTTCAGGTAATCTATATGGTTTGACATTTACGATAGGTTTTCCAGGTAAGATAGGAATGTTATGTGTCGCTGCATCTGTGAATGTCAGGGAGTCTCCTTCCAAGTAGAATATGTCGTTGTACTTACGGCATATATCTAAAATGGATCTGAACTCTTCAGCATTGCAGTGTGAAAGGTCTAGCTCGGATGCGAGTCTAGCAAGCCTTTCTTGGATAGGATCCCTTTGAGGATTTAGTTTTATAATATTAAATTTATTAATTTCATGTAGGTGTGGTCTTATGTCCGTTTTCCTAATATGAACATCAGTTTGATTGGAATTGAGGATAAGAATATTCGCTTGACCATTTTTGTATGGTTTTATAAGCGTATTCCCAATAATCACTCCTGATTCCAATTCTTTGTGTTCGCAGAAAAAGGTACCTCTTTTATTCATGGCTATCCTAGCTATTACCTGTGTACGTGCTGGTATATTTATCTCGTCAGCATCGCACTTGCCTTTATTCGATTTCTTTGCTTTTTTATTTTGTACTTTGTCTTCTTTTGAGACATTTTTCGAATTTGGTCTGACGTGTTGGCTTGGGTCTTTCAAACCTCCACACCTTGCGTCAGATCTAACTGGAAATAGTTCGGAGCTTGGGTCTTTCAAACCTCCGTATTCACTGTTCGATACTATTCCAGGAATTGAATTTTGTATTTCTGTGTCGTCAGGGGACACGTTATTTATTTTAAGAGTTAGTGTTTTAGTTTCGTAGTTAATTTTGCAAAGAAACTTGTCTAAAAAATCATGACCTAATATTCCGTCATATTTTAATTGTAAATTACCATCGACCATATGTATAATATGCTTAAAAGTCATATTTTTAATGTAGAAATTGCATTCTGCAGTTCCTAGCGTACGCAGGGGGGTTCCTGCTAAAGAAGATAGCTCTATGCTTTTTGAAGTAGTGACGATAGCATTCCCAAGTGCCCTAGTAGCTTTTAATACCGATATTTCTGCTCCGGTATCTATCAAAAAGGTGCTAGTTTTAAACGCAGTAATAGAATTCTCGATCGTCACAACTAGCGATTGGCGATCGGCGATTAAGGAGAGAGAAAGTTCTCCTTCTAAATTTGAGGTTGCGGATGGACATCGGCGGTTATCATTAATTGATTTAGGCGAGATTGAGTTTCCGCTATCTCGTCTCGCCGCTGACTGTTTTTTGGAATTTCCCTTTTTGCATTAAATTGTGGCATATCAGGGTTACCTTTTGGATTCCTACTTTTAATTGCGGATCTAATATTACGAGAATTTGTTGGAAGTGATGAGTTAGTAGGTTGGAATTGGAGAGCTCTATTTCCTTGTGGGTATTGGCCTTGCCTATCTATTTGTCGAAGATTTGGAGCTCTTATTTGTTGCTGCTGTTGAGGAATCCTATTGGATTGAAAATGTTGAGGGCTTCTTTGTGCGAAGCTAGTGGAAGGTTGAGCAAAAGATTGCTGTTGAAATAACCTTTTTCTACACTGACTAATGTGATGATTCGGTGTTTTACAATATGCGCATATAAGCCTGTTTTCCACTCTAATTCTAGATGTTAAACAAGAGTCAGCTGAATGACCCTTTTTGTGACATTTAGAGCAGGGTGAATTGTTTTCGTTGAAAGAACCATTTCTTTCAGATTGCTCTATGGCAAATTTTGTCTAATCTTTTAGGTCGGTGTAACTTTTAGCCTTGGTTAGCAGACGAACATGGTCATGTCTTAAACCATCTTCAAAAGCTCTGATAACCATCTTTTTATTTTCCTCAATTAGAAGATTTTTTAAAGTCTGTTCATTTGTCAGACTTGAAGTAGCGTCGTTGTAGATAGCTAATAGCTTTTGAGCTCGGAAAGCATATTCTTTAATGTCTTCCTTAGGCAGCTGTTTTAATGATAGAATTTCGTTCTGAATAGACATTCGAGAACGGGTTTCCATGAATTGTTCTTGGAGAGTAGATTGCAATTCTTTCCAAGAATTAATGTCATTATATTTGATGACATCGTATGCTTTGCCAATTAGTTTAGCCTTTATAATATGGAGGTATAGCGCTTTATCTGATTCGGCTGTACCTTGTTTTTGGAATAGACTGCATATGTTTAAGAACCTGTGGAGATTCTCTGGATTCCCATCGAATTCTGGGATAAGACTCTTGGCATGATCAAGAGTTAAATGTACTGTAGTGTCATCAGGCATTGTTCGTTTTTGTTTAGGAGTACGTTTCTTCCTATGTGTAACGAGACCTGGTAAAAGGGTTGCGCGTACACCACGATGTTGTGAAGATCGAGTGTGAAAATATTTGCGCGAATTTCCCTCAATTTTTGGAGTTCAACGTAGTTTCCAGTGAGACAAAGAGAGAAAAAAATTTGGAGAAGTTTTGCGAGTAGAAACGAACTTGTACACTTTAACACTCAAAAAAAAAAAAAAGATTTCACTTGATAAAACGTTTTCACTAAATTCGAAAGATTGATTTCGCCGTCAAGAGAAAATACAACAAAAAGAAAACTTTATAACCATCAAGAGAAAATACGACAATAAATAAAAAGGATTTGTTAAGAAAAAAAAAATATAGTTTGAATCTCATATAAATTTATAATATGTAGGTAATAATTTGTCTAATATATATAGATTTATAATTAGAATATGTGAATTTATCTAGACTTACTTAATTGTTATACTAATTTTGTTGTTGCTCTCCTCGTTGGAGGGCTCTTGACATCGCCCGATTTACTCGTTCTTCGGTGTATCCCGCGTTGAAAAATAGATGTCGGAAGAACGGCTCGCTTGCTGGTGTTAGTATCAGTTCCAGTTCGTCTCGTCTGGCTCGACTTCAGGGGAATCTTCTTCTTCTAGGTGGAGGTTTATATATTCTATGGAGTCGCTCGCTCCAATCGGGGGAATTTCTCCTGGCCAGCACATTAAATGCTGCTCGAGATTTGTAGGTTGGTGTTTCGTAGGTCTTACAAACCTTTACGAAATCTGCACCGCTGCCACCAGTTTTTGTTGCACGCCACTTGGTGTACAACAATCTTTTTCAAATAATTTAACTCCTTTTTGTTTTTAATAACGTTTATCTTTTATTCGGTATAGTTTTCACAGAATAATTCGCATTAACAGACTTTAATACACTTGCAAACTATTTAGAATAAATACACTTAGTAAAACTTTTTGGAATTTGTACTTTGTAGAAAAACTTTTAAGATAAAAATAAAACTCTTCAAAATTAATTGATCACTGGGAAACACTGGAGGCCTTACCTTGGGTAGGGGGACTCTCCAGGTTGAACTTTAAAAAACTTCTCTCTGTTGGCTTCGCTTCAACAGCCTTTTTATTCAAAATCGAACCAATTCTTTAACCAATCAGAATTGGTCGATTATGCACTTTCCTATTTTGTGGGAATTGTCGGGTAGACAATTCCATATGTATGCACATGTTTCGATTTTTGTCCAAACGGAAAACGCTCAAATGACAAAAATCGATAAACAATTGAAAATCACAATTCTGATTTTTGTTTAAACGGAAACGCTCAAATAACAAAAATCAGAAAAATAATTAAAAATTGGCTTTTCATCTTGAACGGAAACGCACGAATTTCAAAAATCGGTCAACAATTGGGATATCACAAAAACAATTAAGAATGACAAAAACAATCAGAGACAATTTTCAGGGTCACCAGTAGCATATGGAAAATGATAAACAAATTTTAGATTACATAAGAGCACTAGACCGATGGTCAGTACTCAGAAGGGATCGTATATCATGTTTTCGTTCTTATGAACGGTAGCTACTTCGCGGTGACGTGTTTATTTGATTGTCTAGCGGGTGCCCCGAGGAATGTTGAAATAAGACACCTGTTTCTGAGTGTGTTAATGGGTTAAGGTTTTTGTATGTTGGAAATGATCTTGTCATGATATCATGAATAGTATGTTAGGTTTATTTTTAGGTTTTTGTGATATGTGGAAATGATATACATATGTAGATATTGCCTTTTGGCTATTGAATAATGCATTTGGATAATTAGAGAATGCAATTATTGGAATGTGCGTTATGAATGTGGAGGAGGTGATGTGGATTCATGACATGTTGAAATCCTTAATTATATATTATTTGAAAGTACTCCGTGATGGCGAAACGAACGGCTAACTTTGGGTGGCGGATCTCGCCATTCAGCATTATTAGTGGATTCTTCTTTTAGTTTAATTTTTTTTTTCTATTTAACTCTTCTTTCTTTTCCATGCCTTTTTTTCCCTTTGAGGAAACTGGATAAGCTCTTCTAAACAAAATTCATTAATAGTAAAAGTGAGGCCTTGCGAGCAGAGGTACTTTTAGCAAAATTTCCTCTTGAGTGAACTACAGTAAAATAGGTAATTAAGATTTAGGTTAACTAAAATTAATAAAAAAAGCCTTCTTAACCAATATTAGACAAATGTTAAGTAGAAATAGAGTAATAGCAATATTAATATATAACAATATCAAAATGAAATTATTTCATTGTAGCCCACTTCATGCATGACCAGGCTCCATTGTATGAGGCAAAACACTCGAGAATACTTCCCAAGCCATGAAACAGAAATCTATTTGTGTGCGTTGGGAGTCCGTTCTCTAAAATTTTCTATATCGAGACTTATGGAAAAGTCCCAAATATTCATTTTAAATATGCTATAGAGCCTAAACTCCTATCCATACAGGAAAATAGTCTGGTAGTAATTTATAGCTTGGTTCCTTACCTTCGCAAAGACTACACTTCCTATATACCTTACTTATCAAAATAATAAAATAGTTTTGATTACAAAGTAACCTTACCATTTTACGCTCAATACATCTCAGCTGAGTGATAATTGCATGTGTGTATGTGCAGCTCAAGTCCGAATACGTAGGCAGCTACATTGGATATCATCAACTCACGATATCCCATGACGGCACAGCGACATTAAAATGAATACTCAGCTGAGAATTTTTGTTTGAGGAATCGTAGTCATTTGGTTAAGATAAATTTGTTTAAATAATTTTGTTAGGAAAGATATGAAAATTTTATTACGGCTCGGAAGATAAGAAAGCAAGCTTAAGATTATCAGAACACCATTTTTCTGTATGAATAGTAGTTTAGGGCGGAGGAGCTATTCAAATCAAACTTTTGTAAGTTTTACATAAGAACACTACAAATATTTTAGAATATAAGGACTCCGTTGGGCCTCGCATGTGTTAGGGAAGGAGCCTGTTTCATGACTTGTTAAGTATTCTTGAGGGTTTTATATGAGGGCGTTGTACTTCCGCTTCAGTGTTTGGAAGGCTAGTGTTTGCGTGTACGTGCTGCATTATGATAGATTTTCCTGTAATAAAAGGGTTACAGCTGATTGGAGTTCGCAGCTAGTCATGTTTTTGATCGGGTCAATGATGTAAGGTTTGGGATATTTCTTGAGGAAAACTCCGATCTTTGTTTTATGATTTTTATTATTCACTCGACGTTTCGTGCCTTAATTAGTACTCTTCTTCAGGAGTTAGCTGCATTAGAATACAAGATAGTATTACGTATAATTAAAATATTTGGTGTTCTCACCTTTGTTCTTGATATGATGAAAAAATTTTTAAAAAAGATATTATTGGAACATATTTTACAAAAAAATACACATTAAAAATATAATAAAAACGTTAACTGAACATATAAATAAATAAATAATTTAAACAAATAAATAGGTAAAATTTAGATTGCTGTTTTATTTAAGAGACCACAGATGAATGGTGTGCGAAGTTCGTTGTCATGTTGTGATGTCAAGTTTCAGTTGTGTAAGTATGTGTTGGTAATCTTTATTTATTAAATCTGTGTCTTGTCTTAAATTAGTTTGATTCCTCTTTTCCATGTAGATGTGGCATGTTTCTTTGAATTCGCGTTTTGCTTTGTTTTTCTCTATGTTTATAATTGTCGTATTATCAAATGCGAATGCTTGTCCGGTTTTTATTGTATGAGAGGGTAATGCTGATCGTGATGTTTTTTTGGTTATGTATGCTTTAAGTTGTGACAGGCTGGTTTTGAGTTCTTTTGAAGTTTGTCCTATATATGCAGTAGTGCAGTTTTCACATGGTACTTTGTAGACAAAATTATTGGCTTCTTGTGTGGGTATAGCGTCCTTTAATTTTGAGTAGCATCTATTGAGTTGCGTTATGTGTTTGAATGCCATTATTATTTTATTATTGTTATTTTGAATTATCCTGACGATTTTTACAGATAATGGATGTATATATGGGATGGATCTGTAAATTGGGGTAGCGTTGTCTAATGTTATTATGTTGTTAATCGTTCTATTATGTTGAGTGTTATAATAATGAGTATTCCTTGTTGCTTTCTTGATTAATGTATCTATTGTGTGGTGCGGATAGTTGTTTTTCGTCAGAATGTCTGTTGAAATCATTATGTTTTTCTGTGTGAATTGCCGATTACTTATTTTAAATATTTTATGAGCTGTGTTAATTTTTATTTTTTGTGCGTGATTGGAGAAACAGTTCAGTATCCGGTTTGAGCTACAGGGTTTACAGTACCAGTCAGTTATTATTTTATTGTTCTTTCTTCTGATTAAGAATCGGATTGTTTTATTATTCTCTTTTTCGATGGTGAATTTGAATCTATTGTGGAGCTTATTGAATGTGTGTGCGAATTCCATTTCTGAGCATTTTGGTATAGCGCAGATAATGTCATCTACATACATTTTTGTAAATGTCGGTTTTATGTCGGATTTCTTTAATGCTTCTTCCATCACGTAATCAAGCACCATTTCAGCTAGAATGGCAGATAGGGGGTTTCCCATAGCAAGTCCATATTTCTGTCCGTACATTTTATTATAGCATTAAAAGTAATTGCAGTCTATAACACAAAATTTAGTTATTTCCTTAAAAAAAACTATGTCTATTGGTGCAATTTCTTCTATTAGGTGCCACTGATTGTCAATTATCTTTAATATTAGTTCGGTATCAACATTTGTATAGAGAGATTCCACGTCTAATGAGACAAGATGATCATTCCGTTTAGTGTTACACCATCTAGAAACATTTTCTTTTCGTGTGTATTTTTTATATTGTGCGTACTGTGATTTATTTGCTGTAATATCTTGCATATATATTTTGAGAGATTGTAACTAGGGATATTAATTGATGTGATTACTGCTCTCATGAGTATACCGTCTGTGAGTATTTTTGGGAGACCGTTTAGACGAGAACATGTGGCTATATAGATGGAGAGTTTTCTCTTTTGGATTTTATTGATGTAGTTTTTGTTAACCATGGTAAGAACTAGGTTACTGTTTCTATTTTGGTATGCTGTGGTTGGGTTATTTTCTAGGTTTGTATAAGTGCATTCGTCACTTATCATGGATTCAATTTTTTGTAAGTATTCTTGTTTTTTCACAATTACAGTTGCATTGCCCTTATCTGATTTTTTGTAGTTATTAGGTATTGTCTTAGACAAGTTTTTAATTAATTGTGAGAGGAAAGAAAAATAAATGAATTCTAAAATTTTCGGCGAAGCAACCGGCACCTTCGAAAACTTCCCTATTTTTTCCTATTAGCTCATCTTTGGTATTTATATTTACGCTATTAATACTACGCTTTAATAAATTGAGGTCTATAGAGGCTTGTAAGCCCAAAATTGGGTACGTGTTCGAATCAACCAAACAAAATTCTTGCAATGACTGAATTTTTCCTACTTCACAAGTTAATTGCACGGCACCTAATATTTTAATAGGCGTACCACCATATGCTTCCAAGTTTATAGAACTCTTTTTAACGTTAATACCTTTAAAGTTATTCAAATATTTGATTGGTAGAACATTCACCTCCGCACCTGAATCTAATTTAACATTTATACGTTCAGACTCTATTTTAATCAGTTGGAACCATGCACATTTAGAATTTTTTATACTACAAATACTATTATTTCCAAGGTTATCAATAAAGAGATTATCAAAACTCTTTTCTAAATTAGTAGTTTGATTTCACGCACCTGCTTTGCCCGACAAACCTTCGCAAAATGATTCCATTTGTGACAAGCATTGCATTTTTTGCCATACGCTGGACATCTTCCGTGATTATGAGCTTGGCCACACGACTGACACATTTTCCTAATGTTTACATTTCTCATCTCTTCATTTTTGGGTTTGCTAAAAGTATTTTGGACATTGAAATTAACATTTTGTTTTCTAAATCTAGATACAGAGTTACCATTCTTTCTATGTGCGTTCCTTTGCGCTTGAAGACGATTCTAGGAAATTTCTTCTATGTTTTTACTCGGCCCAGCACCTTGCATTTCTTTACTTTGCTTGGATGTTGCCTCCGATGCTCTTGCTAGCTCTATTGCTTTTTCTAGATTCAGCTTATCTGTTTCCAATAATTTCTTTTGTAGACTCCTGTCATTTATACCAAAGACTATT